>JANHGN010025698.1:0-43174 GCA_024605025.1 Megaceryle maxima | reverse complement strand
AAACGCCTCCCCCTTTTCCACCCCGTTTTTCGCCCTTTTTTCCTCCCCCTTTTCTCTCACCCCCACGCATTGGGGGGGGGGGGGGGGGGGGGGGGGGGGGGAGGAAAGCAGTGGGTGAGCCGCTGCGTGGTATTTAGCTACTGACAGAAGTTAAACCACAATGAAAAGGAAGAGAAACCACGATGAATGCAGTGATAAATAGCAGAGGGGTCAGAGAAAAAGAAGATGCTCTCTGTTGGGGCCTGCAGAGACCAAGTCATAACTATGTGCCATAAATATATAGATAGCTAAACAGGAGTGCAGGGAAAGCTCTTAAAAAGTTTCTTGGAGCAGCTCCCGTGAACAGCACAGGCAAGGCATAGCTGTGACTCTCTGCAGAGAAGTCAAGCCTCTGCTCTTTCCTTATCCTGAACATTTGGGCTGCCAAAAGATCAGAGCATTTGCAGAAGGAATTATGCCCTTCTGAGCATTTTGTGAGAGGGCTTCTACTGAATTTCTCCTCTGAAGTAATTTTAGCTGCATGTAGTTTAAACCGATGCTGTCTGCCAAATAAGATCCTGAAATGCAGAGGTAGCACTCCAATTTACAGCGTGTGTATTTGTATGCGCTTCTATAGGTCAACTGACTGTAGGTAACAGCACTTACATATATACAGATGTGTGTCTGCCCATGTCATTTCATAGCTCAAAGCTTAAAGTGACCTCTGCATTTTGTAGATGCCTGTGCTGGGCAGGCTTCTCTAGTGTGACTTTAATCAGTTTCTCATGTGAGTCTCTGTTCAAACCCCTTGTCTACAGCTGTGTGCAGCAACAAATGCAGGAGACCACTGGAGAGCCAGCTGGCTGAAAATTGCTTGGAAAATAATGGAAATCAGGTGTTCAAAATGAGAATGTGTTTAGATGTTCCCTTGGTTTTCCCTGAAGAGGGCAGTGATTTTATATCAGCTTTGTCTTTTGCTCTCTCTGAAAATCGCCTGCCATTGATGGTTAGAGATGGGAAGAACAGAGCTTGATGAGACTTTTGGTGACTTATCTTGGCAGACACTCTGTGCTAATTGTACATCTGTCATACAGATGGAGAGACATGAGGGAAAGAAGAAGCTGTTTAATAAAATTAAGTTTGGAATCTGGATGAAAAAGAAAAACAAGCTCATATTTTATGTCATTATGATGTTAGCCAGTTGTAGGTACCAGGGATGAGTGTGCTCTGGGTAGATGGATAGAAACATTCAGCAGCCTGAGGGTTCTGCTCCAGTAATGCAGCACAGTACTGTCCTGCTTTCCATAGAAACTGGGGCCACATATGGAAGGCAGGACTTGTGAGAATGACAGAAATTGGGACCCCGCGTTACTTTACATTCCCACTTAACTGGGTAATTGTTAATGCTCTTTTTTGTTCTGAGGCTTTGAATTCTGATGATGCACAAGCATTCCTCAGACACTCTGTTGACATTATTTTTTTTTGCAAAGGAAAAGTGTGTATTCAAAATGTTGGGTGTTAAACTCAGTGTCTCTGTGCTTGCAACCGTACTGCTGCCTCATAGCTATTGTTTCCTCTTTCTCAGGATGTGAACTTCACCACCACAATGAATCAGGAAAAACCTGTCAAATCCTCTTAGCTCCCTGGCTGTGCAATTTGCTGTTCCTTTGCTATTCACCAGACAGCAGCTCTTCCCACCCAAAGCACAGAAGAAGCCTGCAAGTCACAAATGACAGCTGAAAAGTGAGACGTTATCAAAAGCTGTGTGAGACTCTGTCAAAGAGAAACTTTATATAGTAATTTTCCTTCTGAGCCTGGGAAGCTGTGTTAACCCAGCAGTTCCAGAGAACAGACAGAAGATATGTTCAAGTAACCCATACCAGGAATTGCACGAATCGATACATATATTGAAGTATCTACCAGCAGTGATCTACAGCATTTAGAATTCTTCATTCAGAATGGATGATGGATATAGAAACACAAACCTCTATCAAGGGGGGAGGGAGGCAAACCAAGACAACTACAGGTACCAGGATGGTAACTATGAAGGGTACACACCCAATGATGGCTACTACCGTGGTGGGGATGAGCCTGCTCATGAAGAAGATGCCCAAAGCGATGTTACAGAAGGCCATGATGAAGACGATGAGGTCTATGAGGGGGAGTACCAAGGGATCCCACACCCAGATGACATTAAAGAAAAGCAGAAGCGGGCTCCTGCCATGGATGATGAGTACAGAGACCGTGCAGACCTTATGGCAGAGAGGATGGAGGATGAGGAGCAACTTGCCCACCAGTATGAGAACATCATTGAAGAATGTGGCCACGGACGCTTCCAGTGGACCCTCTTCTTTGTTTTAGGATTGGCACTGATGGCAGATGGGGTGGAGGTGTTTGTGGTTGGATTTGTTCTTCCCAGTGCTGAGAAGGATATGTGCTTATCCAGTTCCAACAAAGGGATGCTAGGTAAGTGCCACTTGTGAACAACTCTTTTAATGCAGTGGATAGTATCTAGAACACTTTTCCCTAGTGATCAGCTGATTTCAGGATCTTCTGATGACTCCCCTCTTGTGTGGTATGTCATGCATAGCCACGCTGGGTGGATCTGACTCGAGAGGTTTGCGTGATGGTGAGAAGGCAGCTGCTCAGAAGCAGAAGAAATGCACCACATCTAAGGCTGCCTTGTGAATGTGCTGTGGCCCCACTACTGGCCACTGCAGACTGGACCTGACTAAGGCAGCTCACGGTCAGCAGGTCCGCAGGGCAAAACTCATGGGGGTGATCAAGGACAAATAAAGTGTAAGGTTAGAGATGGCTTTTCCTACCTGAGGATCTAGTGACTGAGATTTCCATGCTTTTAGAAATTACACTGTAATGAGAAGTTCACAAAGCACTACCATCCAAGTATGACAGTTGTAAAATGCAACTGCTTGCTTGGAAGCACTTGGCTGTTAGGTTGTGGCTCCTGGTGCTGTCCTGCTCTCAAAGGTTTTCCACTTTGACCAGGTTCCCCTTTTCTTCAGCCCAGAGTCCCAGCTGGCAGACAGCCATGCAGATGATTCCTTCTGCATGTTCCCTTCTCAGTCAGAGCAGTTTGCTAATACATACTGGATCAGAAGTAGCCAATGACGGGTTCTTCTTAGTTTGTGGAATGCAATGAAATGTGCTGCATGGGGATTAAAGGCTGAGGCTACTGGCAACATCCCTTTTGCATCACCATTGACATCTCCCTGTGGTCAAAATACATAGGCTTAGTTATTAGGAGTGAGCCTGGGTGGAAAGATTTGGATGAACAATTTTTTCCTTTGCACATTATAAGCCAAAGACAGCAAAACTTCCCAGATCTCTGAGAATCAGGAAAGTATCCAGCATGGCCTGTAGTGAGAGCCAGCTGTGTAATAGTGCAGCACATCTGGAAGGAAAATAAAGTACCTCTTGGAACAGCTGCTTTAGGAGTGGGAGACTATATCTTGATGGACAAGTACTGGGGCTGTAGGGGAATCATCAGGGCCTGTGGTGCATACATTCTGGCCCAGAAGTCCTGCTTGATGCAAGGTAAATGCATATTTTGGATTAGATGCCAGCCCTTGACTCCATTCTATTTGCATTATTTTCGTGTGACAAAAGCAATAGATAATTATCCTTATATGGACCTCCCACCTTGGTGCACCGAGGTCCTAGACACTTGTCTTCTATTTCTCCTTTTTTCTTTAAACCTGAGGATTGGGATATCTATTTCTATAGTTAGGTTTGTACTTAGTTTCATGTCTTTAAAAGTTTACTATCCTTTTTTTCTTCACAAACCACATAAAATTCTAGCTCAAAAATATTCCAGGCCAGATATCTAAAAAGCAAACGATTCACAACTAGATCCTGATTTCAAAGGGACTTCTGAATTCACCAGCTTCCTATGGGACAACCAAGCTGGGTGCCTTTTCAGTGATGTGACCTTTTTTGAAAAGCAGGTCATTTATTTTGGTGACTATATGAAAGCAGAGATCTTCTGAAGCTCTGACTCCATAAATATCTATCTCCATAGAGCTCAAGCTCTGGCAGGCACCTGAGTCAAAAAACTTCAGATGTCACAAGAAAAATTTATCTTTGAAGTATTTCTGGCCCAACCACAGGTAAAAAATGAACAAGAAATCTCCCCAGAGAACTCATTCTGCTTTTTCCAGGTCAGTGTTTGCAAAGCTGGAATTTTGGGGTGTTCTGATAAGCTCTGAATAAGCAAGGAGACATTTGGGTCTGTATCCAACCCCAGCTCCAGCCTCCTACGTGTTAACCAGGCTTATCTGGAACTGCTAATTAAGGGAAGAACACTCTTTTGATGCCATTCCTGCATGCTTTTAAAGACAACTTTTGAGAACCTGGTTTTGCAGAACAATTTCTTCTGTCCTTAGCTTGCTTGTTTGGGGTATCTGCTGTCAGGTCTTGTATTCACACTATTTTGTGGCTTAAATATGAGGAAAATATTTTCCTGAAAACAATAAAAGTGGATTCATCTTAGTTTGAGGCAGAGAGGAAAGTGGATATCTATGGTAACACTTGGTTGTTACCGATTGGTTTTGTACATGAGAGGTCTCTGATTCAGTTCATTCTTATTTGTTAAACATACTTTTTTGTCTGCTTGATGTTTTTGTGCTGCAGAAATCTGGATCTGAGGTTTGTGAGATAAGCCTTTATGAAAATGAATTAAGCATGGCTTAGCCTTAGATTGGAGAGTGGTGCACTGATAGGAGTAATGAATACCCAAGGGCATGAAGAAGTGAGGGTGTGAGGAGGCTGTGTCAGGTACAGGGCTGCTGGAAGGTGTAAGAGGGGGAGAGTGCAGGTCTCTGGGTCTGCAGAGAAGAGCTTTCTGCCAACCTAAGGGCAGCAGCAGGGACCAGAGGGTGTTGGAGGTTTGGCAGGCAGCAGGGTAGTGCAGCGACACAAGGGTTGGGTGTAGAGCTGTCTCCAGCACAGCCTGGTGTCCCAAGCACTGCCCCTGAAAGCGGGTTTCATCCCTTTTCTGAGCAGCTCTGGGTATGTGGCATGATAAGGACAGACAGGTATCAGCCCCTGAAGGGAAAGGCTCCTCACAGAGCTCGGATCCTCCAACACATGCTCGTTTACTTTGGTGTTTCCATTCCCTCAATGGTCTATGAGTTGTGCTATTGAAAATTGATCTTGCAAATACTAAGGGTTCAATGATATTTATAGGTTGATTTGGTGCCAGTCAAAGAGCCCTTCACCTCCATTTCTGCCTCATGTGCAATGGATATCTTGCAAGAGTGTTTCTAGACAGAATGAACAGAGGGTTGATGAGAGAAGGCACAGCTTTCCCCCAGATTATCATGAGGTTTTGGGGAAGCAGGGTTGTTATCCACACATGAGTTACTGCCCCTTACCTTATCCCTGTATACCAATAGATGTCCACAGATGAGCTCATGTTTATTCCCAATCAACCATTTGTCTCAATGTGTTTTTGCTAAGGAAACATAATCAGGTTATCCTGAGTGGAGTTAAGGTTGCTTCCAGGCAGCTGCTAACAAGTTTCAGCCATAACAGGAGAGGCCAGGAAGGAACAAATGGAGAATAAGACAAGTAAATAATTGAACTCTCACAGAAATATGAAGGGACAAATAAGAGAACTAAAGTAGATGCCCCCTAAAGACTAATTTAGTGAAGTTCAGCTTCTGCTAAAAGGACACTTAGCATTAAATACTCTGTATATTGCATATTTTTCCTCCCTCGGAAAGCAAGTGTGGAAAAATATCAAGTAAATTATGGCCAAATTATGCAAAAAATACAAATAAACAGATGTCCACAGTGTTTCATGAAATGTGTGAAATGAATATGACACATCTTAGAAAACGTTTACATTTTGTTCTGAAAATAAACATCTCACCATCAGGTGGAAGTTAACAGCTATTTTAGCCTAAATATCCCTCGTGGGACAAAACACATATTTGGAGTATTTTCTGTTATGCAAAATGCTATTTTGAAGATGACTTCAGGGGCACTAAATGAAAAAAAAGGCAAAAAAAACCCCCACACAACAAAAAACAAAACCAAACAAAAAAAAAAAGTCAAAACTTAACAAAAAACCCCCCCAATAACTGTATATATTTTAGCAGCTTGAGTTCATCAATCTTTAACACTAGTTATTAAGAATAAGTTTGGTAACTTGTAACAGCTTTGTTTTTACACATCCATTCAGTAAATCTACATTGCTGAGCTTTCACCAACAGAAGTCATAGTAATAATTAATTTCTTAAATTTACTAAATCAAAATATTCCTTTTCAGTACAATACATCCTGTCAGAAATTTATTTAATTTGCTAAGGATAATCATGTGAAGAGTCATAAAATTTGTATTTACTTATTTGCTGAAAGGCACACAGTATCATTATATGGAACAATATCATACAAATATATAACTTCAAGTGCTTTTAACCACCTCTTAGAAGACTAAATATCGTATTTTGAAGCACAGAGCAGAAAGTACACAGCAAACATAAAAGATGGTGTCGTAGTAATGTTTTAAACTTTCACATCCTGTGTATCAAAAACTCCAGGCACAGTAAAGCATCAGACTTCACAGCCCCCCAGAGCTGCAGTTGTGTTATCTTTTCATAGCCCAGTCAACTAAGACAAGAAAATTTTTAAGGCCTTTGCCCATAACTGCAAAACAGCCACACCAATGCTGAGAATAAAATAGTTTTTTTCAGTCACAAAGCTCCCTTTTTCTTCTTATTAAATAATAATATTTTAAGGAAAATATAATCTTATAGACTCTTAACTTTGCAATGTTGGATAATCTAGAGAAAAGATCCTATTAGTAATTATGAAGTTATGTAGCAATTCAAGCTTGGCTGTGTGAGTCAAGTTATATAGGATATGTAACAATATCCCCGCTTTTAGTTGTGAAGAGGATGTTTTATTATTGTCTGAGATAAAATCCAGCCTCAGCTTCTCATTGACCTGAATTCACCTGATATGACAGTAAATCCTAATCCCCTCTGCAGAGATCAGTGGCTTTTCTCCACTTCTCTTTTTTTCTGGATGAGCACAGATGAGCCCAGCCATGGTTCCCTTGCTCTGCTGTGGCTTGTGGCTGCCTGTTTTGCACCTCCCCAGCTGTGGACTCCCAATACATCAGCCAGCTAAACCCTGACGAGATCTGCCCCTGTCCGAGTCCCGTGTACTGGGCACAAATTCCTGGCTGCAAGTTTGCTCTTGGGCAGAAATGCTCCTGCAGCCCAAGGGCCATCATCACCCTGAGCAGTAGGGGCATGTTAGGGGAATAAGGGTGGGTTTATGATTTGGGAACACCCCACTACTTGTACAGGTCTGATATGGGGATGGCTGCATCCCCATTTATAAATGCTGTGGGAGTTTCACCTGATGAGAGCCAGCATGAACAGGCTTTAATTTAACAGCAAAGGATTTGTTTGGCTTCCTCTGTTGAAAACTTTGCTTTAGCAGAGGGGTTGGTGGGGGGAACCAGATGGTCCCATGAATATTGTAGTGAAGGATAAGTCCAGTGGGGAGACTGTGAAGCTGGCTGAGTGTAAACAGCCACCTACACCATGCTGGTAGAGCCTGCTGAAGGGTTTGGTGCACATTGCCTCACCAGTGCTGCGTCAAAGCGCTCATGGATTTGTGTGGCCACCTTTGGCTTTAATGTGCAGAATCCCCTCAGTCTCAGCAGCCAGATTTAATTGATATCCACCCGCAGATCTCCAAAAATGGAAAGCTTCCTTTCTCAGGGGTGATGTGTTTCTCAGTGGCAGGGCCATGAGCTGTAGATGAAGTCTCGCTGATCCTACTTAATCAAGAAGGCAAATGCAACAGGGCTGTCCTTTCATGTGATTTCCATTTTTAAGGTCAAGGAGATTCATGGGAAAATCACTAGTAAGCCTACAAGGAAAAGCAGATTAGAAATTTCAGCAAGAAAGGGGGAAAAAAGGCCACCCAGTGCATCCTCTGCTGACACTGTCCCCTGTTCTGGGACACGCCAGCCTTTGCTAGAGCACAAGACAAAACTACCACTGGTTTATTCCTGTCTTTAAATCACTTACACACGATTGGATCTTTGTGCTGTATCTCATCCATCTCCCAGATTGTCCAGGCCTGACTCACAATTTTTTTGTGTCTATAAAGTGCATCCATGTATAACAAATGCAACACTGGTAAGAGTGTTTGGATTCTGGTTTTGTTACAGCTTTAATTGCAAGATATACCAGGTCCTAATACTTTTCTGTTGTCCAAATGTATTCCCCCTTCAAAAGCCTTCATTTTACTGTAAGGCTGGATTGGTAGTGGCCCTGGGCTTTGAGGGTAGGTAGGAGCTTCAATGTTCCTGTGGTTACTGTCTCCATGCAGATGGTCAGCAGAGGTGAGACAACCCTACACCTAGACCCAGGCAGCCTCCTTACCTTCCTAACAGCTCCAAGGACTCTCGGACTACTTCTTCCCATCGAATTAGAGGGGTTTTGTGATCAAATTTTCCACTTATTCCACAAGCCCTTGTCCTGGCTTGAAAAGGATTATTTTCAGATATGGCTCATTTTTAAGAATTTTAAACCTATTAACTGTCAGTGAACGAAATACAAACCTGTTTTGGAGATTTAGGTAAACCTTGATTTTTTTCTTTCATTTCTAAAACTCTTATGTGTCTACTTTTAATTATATTGAAATAGTAAAAATACAGCTTAGCACACATGTAGCTATATACTGTACCCACCTTTCCTTATTACTAGATCTTCAGCTTTTAAGTCCACAATTCCTAACATGCAGCACGAGTTCAACAGAGGCTAATAAATTTCTTAGTGTGAAAATGGTGTATACTTTGCCTCTTTTCTAGTGGGAATAAGCCCAGTAAGTGGTCACATAGTTTCCTCATAACTTCAACTTTGGAGTCATAACCTGAAATTTATTCTTATAATTTCTGCTCTTTGGTTTTCCACTGATTTTATGGGAGGCTATTGCAGACCTACCCACAGGCATTCACTATACTCCATTACTAGTGGAATAGTCTGCAAATAATGGTTTCTTCAGAGTTGCCCTTCTCATTTCACCTAAATACTGCATGTGTTGGTTTGGAAGCTGAGCTTTCCTAGTGCAGTCTAGGTCTGCGTGGTTTGAAGTCGAGGTTTGAAGTCAATTTTCTGGTACAGACCATTGTAATGTTGCTGTGTAGAATCTTTGGTGTGCAGAAGCAACACAGCAAAATAAATATTATTTAGTGAACACCTTTCTTGGTCTAATTCTCCTTAAAATTTTACTTTCCTTGCTATTAATCGAATCTCTTTCAGAGGTAACAACCACCATAGTGCTCTTGAGAAGACTGTCTCTCCTTTATGGAGGCTCTATGAGTAACTATTTCACCCCTCCCTGTGTCCCTGACACCTTATTGTTAATCCAAGACGTAGCAATCTGCAAAGTCTTACATTCTTTTCCACATTGAGTCCCAAGATCCACCACCTGACAGTGTTTTACAGCAGCCACTCCAGGAGTTTTAATTATATTGGCCAGAACATGCAGTCTTTCCCAAAGAGACCTCCCCATCAGAATAAAGTGTCCTGTTGATTTTGTTTCAGCCATGAAGTACACATTTCTATAACCAAGGATCCTTCTCCTCAAAAACTGGCCAAGTGAACAGTCTCTGGTTGTCCTTGAGGTTTCCTTCACTACAGATTTTCACTGTATTAAATTTCTAGGGGATGATGCATCCACTGGTTTATTACATATGATAACCAATTAAAGCCACATCCTCTAAGTGACATTGTGACATTAACAGCTCTGCTGTATTTTATGTTGCTCACTGTTTGATGGATGCTGTGTTTCAGAGCTAGAATCTTCCCCTCCATCACAAGTTTGGGCTCCTCAGACAGAATCTACAAGGATTTGCCCACAAAAGCAGCTCCGCTTCACTTCTCAATGCCTAGTTTCAAACATTGCCACATCCCATGCTAAGCCCGTGTTTCCCCTGGCTGAGCTGGCTGCCCTGCCACTAGCCAAGGTACTCTGCTGCAATAACCACCAGCTAGGAGACAGTAACAACCTCCTCCTGACCTGGGACATTTTCTGTTACTAAGAGGATTTGGATGAACATCTGCCACCCAGGGATTTTCTCCAGAATAAAACAAAAAACAAAACAAGCAAACAAACAAAAAAACAAACACACACACACACAAAAAAAAAACACCAAAAAAAACCCCCAAACAAACATGCTCAAAAAACTTGGCAGATCTTTTTTTCTTCCTCATCAGAGCCTGGTGGTGTGGGTTGAGCTGTGCTGAGAGCTGCTTGCATGGTGCTGGCAGGGCTTACTGTCAGATGGGTGCCTGGGATGCACCAGTGATTAGGTACAGGGTGCATCATCACTGCTGGCTGCGATTGGAGCTGCTCCATTAAATGTAGCTCAGGAGCCAGGGTAAAAGCATTAAGCCTTATAGCACTGCATTAAGATTCTTCCTTCAGAAAGATTTTTGGATTAAACAGTTTTTGGCCTCAGCTCTCCCTTGTAATTTGCATTTCAGTGAACAAGCTGAAGGCCAAAGTTAATAAAGGAAGATATCCCAGATTCTCAGCTGTGTACATATCTTCTCTGACTGCTTCAGATCAGTATCTGAAACCTTTACATGCCTTCAGGTCACCTCACCAGGACAGTTTGGGTCAGGACTGTGGGTATTGATTGCACAGAAACACATGCTTATGGTGGAGGAATGACTGCGCTGGCAAAATCCTGTGCCACGGTTCTGGTACAAAGGCAGTTAAGAGGCAAGAACAGATTTTCTGCCTTTGAAACACAAAATCCTGATTGCCTGTTAGACATTGTATGCCTGAAAAGAAAGCAGAACTGTTCACAGAGAGCTAATCCCACCGCCCTTCTATGGAATAGGGGAGATTTCAGAAGTCTGAACTTTTCTCTGATCAACATGACACAAACATCCTTGGAATACTGCAGTGGATCTCTGCTGCATAGCTTTTAATTTAGTAATGCATTTCAAGCCAAGTGCAGGTATTTGTAATACATAAAAAACCCCAAACCAAACCAGACAGAATCAGCTGCCAAATAACTGTCTGCATTAGTCCTTAGCTAGCTAGCTTTGCTGCATGGCCCAGAACAGCCTTCATCCATCAGACTGATTGTCTTGTTTAAACATTAATGAACTGCAAAAAGTTCATTGTCACCTTGTTTCCCAAGTGATGTGTTTGACAGAACAGGTCCTGCCAGCAAAAGGACCATAGCTTGTGGTTTTTCTTAGGACTATTGCTTGCTCTGAAGTCTCTACACCTGGAAAGTAGGAAAAAAAAGTGTTAATTAGTGTTATTTACACTGGTATCTGCATAAAGGAAAAGGCAATATAATAGGTGGCCCTTCTGGTGGCAGTGTCATTAGAAGAGCCAAGGACAGCTGTTTTCTAGGCCAGAGTTTCAAGCCCAAAGTGGGCTGTGTACAAGGAGCGTATTTGGAGGGGAGAATCATTCTCCTCAGTTCAGCCTGGCACTATAAGTAGTCACTGAAACTGTCTTTTGAGGACCCCACAGTAGAAGATCTAATGAAGTCAAGTTAAAAAGAATACATTTTCTTAACAATGTCAGGGAAATAGCTCTACAGAGCAAAGTGTCAAGACAAGCAGCAGGCTATGCCTTCTGAAATTTTCAGATCAGGGCTGCACCCTTTGCTGTAAGTTGTCCTCTAGCTAGATGCCAGATCTTGGCTCAGTAATGGAGGAAGTAGCTGTGCTAGACAAGGCGAGTCTCAATAAGATAAAGCTAGCAAAAGCAGAGAGTGAAAGAGATGAGTGCAAAGGAAGGAAGGGGAGGATAGGTACCCTGCAAAGAGATTCAGCCATACTTTTGCAGTCTCTCTGCTCTCACAGCTTTCTGTGCATAAACAGCATACAGAGACAATCTCCTCCCTAAACATTCTCGGTCCCATTGCACTCGGGGGGCGGTCAGTGGAGTTAAGACATCAGACTTCTGTTGTATTGTTGGTAGCACACAGCTGGGACACGTGCATCCTAAGCTGCTTACGCCTGGCCATTGCTTACGTGCAGAGGATATGTGAGCAGTGAGGCTGGGAAAGAAAGATGTAGGTCTGGTCAAATGAGGGTATGTCTATATTGCATGATGCAGTGCAGCCAGCAGGGATGCAAGCTCATGGGCACAAGATGGGGAAATTAGTTTCCACCATGGATGGAGTTTCTGGTGCCCAAGATAGCTGATCTTGGGGGGAGGGGGGGCAGGGGGCTGTGGGTATTTCTACTTTATTGCCTAGTATTCCAGGTTGACATCAGCTACCATATGGGTGCTTTGAGATCAGCTTCTATGTTCTGTACTACTTCCACTTGGTTACCAAACTCACTGTGTCTCTCTCACTTCTAGGCTTGATAGTCTACTTAGGAATGATGGTGGGGGCTGTACTGCTGGGCGGCCTTGCTGATAAACTGGGAAGAAAGAAATGCCTGATCATATCACTTGCAATCAACGCTGCCTTCGCGTTCCTCTCCTCCTTTGTCCAGGGATACGGATTCTTTCTCTTCTGCCGCCTTATCTCAGGCCTCGGGTGGGTAACTGGTGAATCTGTCCCATGTCCTGGAGGAGTCCCATCACAGCTCTGCCATTTGGGTGTGTGGGGTGGGAGAAGGAAGAGTACTCAGATGCATCTCTGGTACTGAGCTGGGATAGCACTGCTGTTCAGGGCGTGTTGTTGTTACCTCACTCCTGATCCTTAAAGCATTAGAGGTAGGTAAGTTTGGCCATTGACATTCTTCTGGTACTGTCCAAATTGTGCAGAAAGGTGAATAAGACTGATAAATGCCCATCTGGGTTTACAGTCCTGACTGCCAGGGCCTCCAGTGAGAGCCTCAGCAGTTCCCATTGCCTGACTGTAGTTTGCCTCTCTAAAATGAATGGTCACTAAATAACAACAGAGGTCAGGTGAAGACCAGGGCATTACACTGGCTTTATATAAGCTATTCAGGAAATTCAGCTTTCAGAACGTGAGAAGGATTTTGTTTATCTCTGATATTTAAGACCAATAAAGCCAAAGAGAGGTTTGAATTTTCCCAACAAGTCTCCCTTTTGTGCAGCTCGCCTGTGAGTGTGAGTGCAATTCTAACTACAAAGACACTGAAGACAACTCTTATTCTTCCCATGTGCTGCTTTTTCTCCTCAGTATTGGGGGATCCCTCCCCATCGTGTTTGCCTATTTCTCTGAATTCCTATCTCGTGAGAAGAGGGGGGAGCACCTCAGCTGGCTTTGTATGTTCTGGATGATTGGTGGCATTTTTGCTTCAGCAATGGCTTGGAGCATCATCCCACATTACGGTAATTGGTTTGTGCTTTTGTCTTTTGACACCACCACATTCCTGCATCACTACACTACCCCAAAACTCTGCACAGGTAGCATTGGTCAGTCCTTACACATCCCAGAATAATCAATGATGAGAACAATAGATACCCAAAGGAAAATATCAGAAGCAAATATCTGCAGGAAAAGATTAATTCCTTCAGTATTCAGTGACACCAACTGTTTGCAAAACCCTGATTCAGGAAAGTAGGACAGGCCACAGAGACCATGAAGAAAAACATTAACATTTACCTATTTATCAATACATTTTTACCATGTTTAAAATATACCAGTATAAACAAATGCTTGTGGTTTTGATTGATATGGTAGAGGCTGTTGGAATAGGCAAACTTACTGTACAGTGGTGTGAGGTTGAAATAATTCTATTATCTCCAACTCCATTTGTTTTAAAAACCCTGTATGTATTTATATTCTGCTTTTTTTTTTTTCAGATTACTCTTTTGTAGTTTTATAGTTTCTCTTTTTGATTTTCCCATGTTCCACCTACTATTTTGCAAATCTGTGAAATGGGTAGAACACCATGGCTGACTCAGATGAGACCTCTGCAAAAACACTGATTGATGATTTCCTTATTATGTGAATAAAAATGCTTATAGAAAAAAAATAATAATAAAAAAACCCCACATTTCTTCTGAGATTTAAGCCCAAAGAAAGTAAATGGGGCAATGCAGGAACGATGCTGTACTTTCTAGTCTTTATCGGGGGAATAACTGACCTGATCAGACCTCAGGAAAAAAAAGCAGGAGAGGGGGACTCTGAAATGTAGAATTAGGATCTTGATTCTTTGTTATTTGAATCCCAGCTCAGGTTTTGTAGGTCTGGAAAAAAAAATAAACTTGCTTTCCTAGTTCACTTCCATCAAATGTGAAATACATGTGTGATGTACGAGATGGAAAGGAGCCGTCCGTAATGTGTTTCTCAGATCAGAGAAGATTTAACCTTTCTAAACTTTTTGTAACATCATTGAGCAGCAATAAAATATGGCCCTGATTCCTCTACCCTTTCCCGGCCTTACTTGCCTACAGCTACATGGAGCTATTCTTATCACTAGATGATTTTTAAACTCAAAGATAAAAGAAGGTTTTTAAAAGGCAGAGCCTGAGCAAGTACGTTCCATTTTCTGTAATGAACTTGAACTCACTCACTCACTGTTATCTACTCAGCATGGTATTGAGCCTCTAAGAGCCCTCATTACTAAGAATAGGAAACCTTCAACCCATGCCCGTGTTGTACAGAGCTGTAAAGTTCAGAGCTGCTTTAGGACAGAAAAACTCAAAATGCCTGGTCAGTATTTTTACTTTTTGGCTCTTGTTTCCAGGCTGGGGGTTCAGTATGGGCACCAAGTACCACTTCCACAGCTGGAGAGTCTTTGTACTTGTCTGCTCTCTGCCCTGTATCGCCTCCCTGGTGGCACTGAAATTCATGCCTGAAAGCCCACGTTTTTTGCTGGAGGTAAGATGATTCATCTGAATGTTGAAGTCTGATATTAGCATGGGGTACCTGGTCCCTAATGTGTCACTGTCTGTCTTTCTTTGTCCCATCAAACACACGTGGCACAAACTCAGCCAAAAATCACTCCTACACGTCTACACTAGCTCCACAGATTGCTTAAAACCCAAAGACTACAGGCTATGGGGTCAATCAATGATGGTCAGTGTGAGGGCTGGGAATCTTATAAGTTCAACAAAGGCATTCTGAAAACATCTTACAGAGTTTGGGCATGTAACTACTGAATCCTGGTGGAAGAGCAGAGAACAGAGTACATTTTATTGAGTAAAATACATAAACTTCAGAAATCTTAAGTGAGTATTCTTCATTCCCAGTTCACAGATATCACATAGTGGCAATACCTAGCTCAGGTTAACCCCGCAAGTCTTTATCAGAGGTGGGGTTAGAGCCCAGGTCTCCTCAAGCATCTTCTTTCATCTCATTTTAAAGCTTTGTTCCTGACTTCTCTCCTGCCTCAGAGAGTTTCAGGGTAACTCTTTTCTTCAGCATAAAGATGCTGCACTCTATGAATACAAACTGTACTTTCAGCTCTTTGTGTTTAGTGCAGCTAGTGCTGTATGTGTGCTTCTCTGCTATACTGGACCTCTAGAATTTGTTTCTCTCTACGTTTTGATAGATTGCAGAGCCTGGAACTCCAACATTTCTTTTCCTTTCCCTTGGTGTTTTCAGATAGGTAAACATGATGAAGCCTGGATGATCCTTAAACAAGTTCATGACACCAACATGCGGGCCAAGGGTGAGCCAGAGAGGGTGTTTACGGTGAGTTAACAAAGACATTAATGTGTAAAAAGAAAAGCTTGACATACCTTCCTTGATGCAGCACAGCACCAGTTTTTTTTTCCTTCTTGGGACTCTTTCTACATAACCTGCCCCAGCAATCAGAAAAAGGACTCTGAGATACATTCTGTATATTTAAAGTTAGATGCCAGTCTGTTTTTTTCAAGAATTATTCTGTGACTTGCAGTGCATTGCAGCGAGTACTCTTCATTCCTGGTATTACTCTACAGCATATAGACCAGTGATTTTCCAATTACACACATGCTTAATTGGTCTACTCTAAGAGACTAAACCCAAATAAGAGATATTAGTCATGTGGGAGATCTGAGTCACTCCTTTCTCCATTCTGGCTTCTAATCAAACTCTGATTAAACTTCACGTACCTTCTAATGAGCTTCCCAAACTCCACCTGCCTCATACCCAAGCTTTAATCTCTCTAAGGGAAAGTGGAATGAGTGGCTATTACTCATTAGTCTGCTGCTTGTTATGAAAAAGGTCACACCAGCAGATTTCCTTAATAGTAAAATCAGGTAAAAGTTGTACGCTGGGGTTAACTGCAAATTACTATAATTCTGTTGTAAATTCCCAGGGAGCCAGCCAAGGAATAGCTCTTGATTTATGCTTTTAAAGATGAGAGGATGTGTGCTCTTAAAGGAGGGAGAAAAGGAGATACAGTTGTGCATAAAATCTTTTTGAACAAGAGGAGAGGAAGGGTCTGTGTTCAGAAGGGTTGCCCTGAAACAGGGCCTCTCAGGAGCAATCCTTCAAGAAAATGTAAGTTTAATATCTGTGCATGACAATTGTGTACAGGTTCAGGTAGGAGCTTGATGAGCATGTGTTATTGTTAGGCTACCAACCATTTGACTTGTGTGAACCTTGATAACAAAGGTGAGGGAGACTGTCTCTTTAAATTCCTATCTGGCTTTGCCTTAACAGCAGAGCTGGGATGGCCAGTTCTGCTGTGTGACAGGAGGAAAAGACTGAAATTCAGACATATATATATATATGTATATCTCAAAATAGGGGAGTATGACAGTCTGACCTGAGTAGAAGCCTGAAGGAGCAGCTGTGCAGCACCCATTAGTGCTCATTGCTCCATCCAACAGCATCATAACTGCTACGGTGTGAGCTGATCTGGGTATCACAGTTCAAGGTACGGTGTGCCGGCTGACTCGAGATTTGCTGACATCCATTGGCACGGGTGGATGATCGGTGTGGCTGGTGTAGCAAACTGTCAGATTTTGTGCTTTTCTGATAGGCCAGAAGTTGCCAGTTTGTGGTGAGTCAGCTGGTACCAGGACAGTTCCCAGATCTGACATTTAAATGATGCCAGCAAGAGGAACACAGAGACTCAACAGCTGAGCCAATGTGCTCATTCATACTCATAAATTTATTCTGTAAATTTTCACCTCCTTCTTATGTTTACAAACAGATTTAGTTTCCTTGGATATGTCCTTTATTTAATGATACTGAGCAAATATTTTCTGGGACCCGTTTTTGAATTTCTTCAGGTGTTCAGTATTGAAAATTCAGACTGTTTTGGTGAAGTGAATTGATTGCATGGTGTGGGATCACTTGATGAGAGGATGCATTTTCAAATGCAGAGATTCCTATCTACACATCCATTTGTTATAGAAGCCCTGCTGGTGATGCTTAAGAGGTGCTGAATGAGAAATATTCCTACCAGCTGTCTTTGAAGAAAGAGATCCTGAGGGCACCATTTGATCTGAATACAAGTGGTTGATCTTGGAGATAATTTTTGCTATAATTGCCTAGTCCTAGTTTCTAGTGGGAATCCAAGGGATAGAAAAATAAGGTATTACACAGACACATTAGCCACTAAATGAAAGATTGAAGCGGATGTAATGCAGTTAAAATATTTCATAGAAGGATGGAGGGATGCATGAAGGGAAGGAAGGTGGATTGGCTTCTTTCTGTAGTAAGATCTCTTGCTGTAATTAAATCAGTTAGCTCAATCATTAGTGATAATGCTTAAGGAAAAGATAGTAAAGGAAATACCAGGTGGAAATACAGTTCAGTAGACAGTGGAATTCAAAATCCACCCAAGATCAATTCTAGAAACTTCAGTGCAATTGTTTTTAATTCTTTCTCTCTCTCTCTTTTTTTTGGTGGTTTTTTTTTTTTTGGTTGGTTGGTTGATTGGTTTGGGTTTTTTATTTGTTTGGTTTGTGGGGGTTTTTTTTGTTTGTTTTGTTTTATTTTGCTTTTCCTCAGGTTTCCTATATCAAAACTCCAAAGCAAGTAGATGAATTTATTGAAATCCAGAGCTCAACAGGGACCTGGTACCAGCGGTGGCTGGTCAGAATCACGACTATTTTGAAACAGGTAAGAAGCAAAAACATTCCACAGGGGCTTTTGAGCTTCAGGCTCTAGTGCCTTGTTGTTTCAAGTCATTGTGTATTGAAACCCTGACTCTCGTTTAAAAAAATAAATCTGTCAGTGTTTGCAAAGGGCTGTAATCTGATTGCACTTTCTATGCAGATGTGTGCATCTGCAAAGTGCCACACTGCCAGCCAGGCCCCAAAATGTGTTGGGCTTCCAGGAAGAGCTGCAGCCCCAGATGCTTGACTCACCTGAGAAAAAAAAAAATTGATTCTCTCTCCTCCAAGTCTAAGTGAATTTACCACCCGCAGTGGATTCAGAAGACTTGTTTGCTCCTTGTTCCTCCTGAGACTGAGTTTTTAACTGTTATATTGTCTTTTGGGCTAATTTAACCTTTCACACACTATGCTGCTTACCTATGCCTATGCCAAACTTTGTGGAAAACCTTGCTAGATCTTCTATTCTAGGAGGTTGAGCTTAAAGTAAAAGAGAGTCTTTCTTAACTAATAGCAAGGCAGGTGCTAAACTATTATTATATTTATACAGCAAGTTAAGATCATGAGGAGTTGCATCCCCTTGTGTTCCTGGCAGTATTTTCTTCAATGGGTCGAGAAGAGCAGATCTTGGTCTGCCTCCTCCTCTGCTTAGCTTCATCCATAACTGAAATTATCTTACCCCTCCACAGGGGGGTTGGACTAGACGATCTTTTGAGGTCCCTTCCAACCCCTAACATTCTGTGAAAATGCCAGCTAGGTTTGGATTCTTGCTCTTCAGTGAGCTCTGGAACTCAGTTTAAAAGCACCCCTGAGACCACACATATATTTGTAAAGACAAAGTTGTCAAAGGGTCAGAGAACAGGCTCATATCCACATTTACTGGTATAACCCAAGAGAGACACTGCATCAGCCCAGCCCGAGTCATGCACTCCAGCTCATTACAGAGGGTTTAGATCAAGTACCCTGGCACACAGTCTGAACAAGTGATCTTTTTGTAAGCCATTTATCACAATAAATATAATATTGAACAAACACTGAAAATAAGCCACATATCTGACCTTCCCCCAGTGAACCCTTTTTACTGACATGAAATTGATGATGCACTCAGAAGTTAATCAGCCAAGTGTCTGCTATGATGTCCTTGCAGCTAATTCCTTCTTGTGGATTTGTAGGTCTGGGACAACGTGCTATATTGTTTAACAGCCCAGTACAGGATGAACACACTGATGCTGGCTGTGGTTTGGTTTACAATGGCCTTAAGGTATGGTGGTACTTTAACTTTTCGAGGAAACTAGAGGGCCTTCGGAGTTTGAATAATTAGTCACACATTTAAATAAACTACTATAAAATCAATCCTTTATTTTTAAGAGTCTGTGTGCTAAGCCTTAGTCTCCTACAAAGTATTGATCAATCTGATTGCTTATATGAGAGAACAAGGTGCTTTGAACAAATCAGGACTTGAGAACTGGTCAGTAGGGCAGTAGTATATCAACTTTCTCACCTCTAGATCTTTCATCTGACCTTGTCCATCCAAAAGCCCCCACAACCCTGCCTGATTCTCAGCAGTTCCTTAATATAGGTAAATACTATTCAGGTGAGTACATAACTAAACTAAAGGCATTTTTTTTTCTAATTCTCACTTAAACCTCACACTTGCAGAAATCTGCCTTCTAGGGGAGTTTTCAAATTTATTGCTACTCTGGGAAACAAGGGGAGCACATCGATGTATTTTCCAGCCAATGTCATTAAAACTTAAATTAATTGTCCTATTTTAAGTGAACAAAACCGGATCGATATGCTTCTGAGAGCAGCTGGGTGTTTAGAGTAGTGAGACACTTTGCTCGGTCCTGTGTCTGAGCTGAGCAAGAACTTTTATCAGAAATGCATTTGCATTAGGAATGGAACAAGTTTAGAAGTTATGTAGTAGATTGTTGGAAAAGCACTGTGATCTTTGCAGTGCCAGGATCTTCATGCCTAATGTACTGTATTTCTCCCATCCTGCTATAGTTACTATGGCCTTATTGTGTGGTTCCCTGATATGATCCGGTATCTCCAAGATGAGGCATATGAATCTCGAGTGAAGATCTTTGATGAGGAAGAAGTGTCCCACTTCACCTTTAATTTCACCCTGGAAAACCAGATCCATAGAAATGGGGAATACAGAAACGACAAGTAAGTGAGCAGAATGTGGTTCGATGTAAATGAACTAAAACATATTTTGACATGGCACTTCCCCCCCCCCCCAACTTGAATATCTCTGATTTTCTTTTGGATATCGTATGTCTCAAATCCCTAAAGGCAGTTTTCCACAGACCAAATATCCTTTTTATCCTGTTTTTCACACACTCTGCCTCAGTCACCTCTCCAGACCCAAGGGGATACCTGTATGGAGTCCTGCTTCCAGCAGCTCCTTGTTGGGAGCAGAGCCGTGAGCGCCCAGCTGGCTGGACTGGGCAGCTCTGGATGTAGAGGTGGCTTCTATTTCCTTAGCGCACACTGACATCTACTGGTTTTGGGCATTAAAAGTCCATCGCTTGTAATGGAAATGCCCTGCTGCCGCATTTCCAAAATAAAAAGCTATTTTCCCTTGAAGTCCTCGATATGACTTACCCTGGTCTCCATCCTGCAGCCCCTAAATAGGAGCTGTGTCGTGGCCAAGTGTACTGATGTGCTTCTTGCATGCCAGCTGGCAACTCCCCACAGAATGACTGTGTCACCTCTTTTAGCACATCAAAGTCAGTGAAGTTACTCTAGCAGAACATCATTGCTTTCCTCCCCTTCTCCTGTTGGGCTGGGCCTGGTGATTTTTCTTCTGCATCCAGCTATGATCCATGGCGATATAAATCTATTATTGCTTTTCTAAATCCCAATAAAAGGGTAGAAAAAATACCTCTCTGTAAATTCTGTGGAGATCCCATTGTCCCAGATACACCAGACAGGGTGCTGCTCCACCTGCCTTCTACTATGTAGGGAAGCCCCACTGGATGTTGTGTTACACAAAACACTCCTTGTTTTAATCTTCATGTTCCTCTCCCCTCAGAAACTATTTGTCTACATTTCCTTAGCATATATCTGATAGACAGTAGTGAAGGACCTTAGGATGTGCCCCCATGTCCTTCCAGCCACCTTTCCTGCAGCAGGAAGCTGTGCTTGATGATGCAAACCTAGGCAGGGGAATAGAAATTATGGAGCTATTGAGCAGCCAAACAATGTCTGGTGAAAAGTGGATGGTGGTCAAATTTAGAGATTGGGTACCCTTATCTTATGCCCAGAGGCGGTGTTTGGTTTTCACTAACTTCATTGAGAATTGAGGATGCTCAGCGCCTTGGAGAACGAAGATGAAACTATGATGTACATGACTATTCTCCTCCTGCCTTGGTCCTCCCTAATTCAAAAACTCAAAACCTGATCAAGCCTCATTCCCATAATGCCCAGAGCATATCTCAAGATGATTTATATTTGTGTGTTCCCTCCAGCCCTTGGCTATGAGTTAAAACTCCATTGAACACCAGTCCACTGCTATATGACTCTTTTAAGGATGGATGTTAAAAAAGCAAACTGCAGGAACAGGGCTTCTAGCAGCCTGTGGAAGTAAATACATCACAGGCTATTACTGAGCAAATGCAAAACAGCTTAAGTTTTGCTGTAACCTACGAGACCTTCTACATGGAGCAAAAGACCCGAATAGTCTTCTTGTGGTGTGGTATTTTGTGCATTAATAATATCTGCTGGTAGATTCAATTAAGAAGCCCTGCAGTGCTCGTTTAATGGTGTAAACAGTCATCATGCTGGACTCTGTCGTAAGTGCTCAATTCAATTAAGTTTCTTGGTATATGTTAGAAGGCTTTTTATTTGGTGACAGTTGTGGCCTCCTTAACTAAAGCTATAATACTTGTTCTTGACAGCTCCTTACATCTTCCAAACATGCCTGTGCATTAACTAATACATCTTGTCAGTGTCCCTGCAAAATTTCACAGGTAAATCAATATTGTGTCATCCTTCAGGCAGGCAGGTCAGACATGTCAAGCTTCCCATCAGAGGAGAAATCAATCACCTGGCACAGCTGATTATTTTTAGTGTAATCTGTTTTCATTACGTGATAAGCAGTAGTCCTCAAACAGAGATGGTTACAAACAGAACTCTGATAATCTCCCCACTCTCTCTAGAAACCCTACTGCATTTTTGAGTGAAAAATCACTTTGAGTTTAAACAACTGTCAGAAGCCTTTCACCAAATGGCTCAATGGCTTGCTGATAATGTCTGGGTTTATTTATGCTGGCGGAAGGGGCAGAATAAGGAAGGCAGCAAGGTCAGCTCACAACGAAAATGTCATGCACTGAGTGAAATTATGCCTTCTTCAGATAGACTAGTACTGAATATGAGAGGATTTGTGTTCAGCCAGCCTAAGAAGCATATTTTCTTAGATGTGACTATTTTGAGGAATAGAAAAACTGCCAGAAATCCTAAAAGGTCCATTACTCTTTAAAAACCTCTTTAAACCCTTCTCTCCTACTCAATTACAAAATATGTAAGTGTGGAGCTGGAAGGACTGCTATGTACTCAAGCAACACCTTTTCTGTAAATGACCCTAGAAACTGCCATTAGTGCTCTTGTCTCTTGAAACGGGCATTACATGCTATATAGTGTCAAAAATACCTTGAAGCACAGTGAAGTTCTGTTTCCTGCCCCACAGATTTATTGGCATGAAATTCAAGGAAGTGAAATTTGAAGATTCATTATTTGAGGAATGCTACTTTGAAGATGTGACATCCAGCGAGACCTTCTTTGAAAACTGCACCATCATCTCTACTGTCTTTTATAACACTGGTAATCGGATTCGTCTCTGTAATTAAGAACTATTTTATCAGATTCTGGGAGAAAGGAAGATAGGGATCTGTGTGTTTGTGTGAGTGCTGGGTAATGAGAGTGATGATAGAAAAAAAGAGAGTGAGGCATTTGGAAGGAGGCTTCAGGTTGTTGCGTCAGTGTTTTTCACCACATGGCTTCTGGTGTCATTGGGTGCTGCCCAGCAAATGTGTTCAGACCTTGGCCAGGTTAAAGGAATGGGAAAATGCCTGTCAGTTTAACAACTCAATGAAAAAAAATTGGCTTAAAATATAATTTTGACAAATCCTTGGTTTTAAATATGCATTAATTTATCCTGAAAAAGTTTTTAATTTCCATTGTAATAAAGAACAAACCATAATGCCATGAAAGCAAGAGCCTGCACTGCCTGTCCTTGTGGCACAGAGATGTTGGTCTAGGTGGCACCACAGATATAAGGAGTGCATGAGTTTACACCCAATCATGCAGCTGGAGTTTGACACTGAAACAAAAACTCCCTGGTTATTTCCATTTGGTGAGGAGCACCTCTCAGATCTCTGATTTGGTTTTGATCCCGACTCCTGTCCTTGCTGTAAGAAGGGACATCAGCCAAGCAGGATCAACACTTTGCCTCTTTCCCTTGCAGATCTCTATGAACACAAATTCATCAACTGCAGGCTCATAAACAGCACATTTATGAAGGAGAAGGAAGGCTGTCACCTAGACTTTGAGGAGGACAATGATTTCCTGATCTACCTGGTCAGCTTCCTGGGCAGTCTGTCTGTGCTGCCTGGCAACATCATCTCTGCATTACTCATGGACAAAATAGGGAGGATAAAGATGATCGGTGAGTGGGGATGATGGGTGCATGGTGCGGGTCATGGGTGGGAGCACAGCTCTGCAAAGGTCCAAGTTCAGTGTGAAGGTTTTGCTGCATCTGTGCACACCAATGCAAGATGAGCTGGCTTAGGTGGGGATGAGTCATTCCCTTATCAAATGGAGCAGAATGGTAAAGAAGGGGCAGGCAAGTGATCTACTACATGGCAGTGGGCAAGTTACCTGCTCCCTGCCTCCCCACCCTGCTTTTCTATGTATCTGTGACATCTTCTTTTTTTATTTTGACTTTTATGTCAAAGTCTGTATATTTAGCCAGTGCTCAGCACAACAGAGTTGGAGTTGAAGCAGGACCTCTTGGTGCTGTTGAGTTGGATAAATAAATAAGGAAGCACTTTGCTTGTAGCAATTAATACTCAGAAAGATTATTTGATGTGGCTGCTTGACAGGCCAGGAGTTCCCTCTTGTTTTTCTGATTTTCAAATGATTTTACAGACAGCTTTAGAGACAGCATATAACTGACCATGTCACAGCCAAGCAAAATGCCACTCTTTAGCCTTATAAGTTATCACCTTATCAGCTTTATGTTTACTTTGGAAATTTCTGGGGTTGCTTCCTCCAGGGTTCAGACCTTGCTTTCCAGGTACTGTGGGAATCATGCCTCAAGGGAGAGCCAAGTGAGCTTAATAAAATGAGGGATGTGGTTCAAGGGTAAGGGATGACTCACTCACTTGAGCTCACCTATCTCTTCTGAGAACAGAAGGAAGTTTAGTTAGCTTAGCCTCGCTGTCAGACAGGTTAATGACCCCACCAGTGTGTCAGGAATGTATGCTGGGGGGGTGAGGATGGAAATAAGTCTTCATTTAATGAATTTGGAAAAGACCCAAGCAAATCAGAGGGTCTGTGGGAAAGAAACTAAATAAAGCTGAACGAGAATCAGATTGTCCACCATGCAAACATGTCAGCATTTCAGCATTTTCATTTGGAATTGAGATGACAGCTGGAATCCTAAATGCTTATTTCTTCTGCAGAATGAAAAGTACAGGACAAAAATTAGGAATGACACGCTGAAATGTTTCACTGTGGAATTTTCAATTGAAACAGCCTTCTGGCATCCCACCCGTATCTCTCTGTTGAGCATATTATTTCGGGTCAGCTTAACATGAAAACTGATTTTCACTTTTGCGTTATGTGCCTCACCGGGACTTCAGTTTTATCATGTTTTGCTAAACCCTCTCTTGTGCCAAATGTCGGATCTCTTGGTGCACACATGGTGACCCTAATGCTGCACTGTACCTCCTGAGCAGGGGGAATGTCTCTACCACACAGCAGGGGATGTAGTTTGGCCAAGTACCATGGAAAAGGAGTGGATGTGGAGTCCTGCACAACAGCTTTTCATAGGCAGGACACCACAGTGGCAAAACTCAACATAATGTCCAAAATGAAGCACTTTAGTTCCAGTTCAGCATCCAAATTATTTCAGATGGTGTCAAGTTGATTCAAAAAAACCCTAAACAAACAAAACCATTTGTTTGGTTTCCTGATAGTAAATGGAGATATTTCAGCAATGATAGAACTTTCCAGTCTAAAGTATTTCCAGATACTTTGATTTTGCAAAAATTGCATCTTTTGGGTGAAAATTCCTAACAGGGTAGAAGGCAGTGATGTAGCCATTCATATTTCTAAGTCGGAACTGTGCCTAACTAAGCATGAACTCTCTCACTTTCTCCCTCGATGGTGTTCATAAAATTACAGCTCCTGTGCAAATGTGCCATGAAATCTAATGATGTTCTTATAATTAGAAGAGACCTCAAGTGCTCCATACAATTGACTTTAAATTATCCTAATTGAGAATATAAATGTGTCAAGTGATTTCAATATGATATGAAATGCACCAGCTCTTCACTCAAAACTCAAGCTGGAAAGCTTTCACTATGATCCTTCTTCCTCATTGACTTTCATGTTTACTTGCCTCTGCTCTTCCTGGGTCCATCTGGAAGTCAGTGATGCTGGAAACCTGCCTGGAAAAGCCTGTCTTCAGAGTCTCCATAGAGCAGGACTATCAGCAAGATCAGATGGTCACTGAGAACATTTTCAGGCTGGTTTCCAGCATCAGCGAATGACAGATAGGCAGCATCAAGGTATTTTTGGATTCTTGCAGATTTGATTTGTTTTGAGGTGAAACACCACCACTTGAAAGCCATCTTTATCAACAGTGTATTTGCTTAGCTGCGGACAGGGGAAAGTAGTGACAACCTTTTTCTCTTGGTTTCCCCCTGTAGGTGGCTCAATGTTGATCTCGGCAGTGTGCTGCTTCTTTCTGTTTTTTGGCAACAGCGAGTCGGCGATGATTGGCTGGCAGTGTCTCTTCTGTGGGGCCAGCATTGCTGCCTGGAATGCTCTGGATGTGATCACCGTGGAGCTCTATCCCACTGACAAAAGGTGCTCAGAATATTTCTCTGTTTAGTCTGCACCCTCTGACTTTGGCTTCTTGGTTCCTGATGAAAAAAGTCAGTGCTTATTCATGTAGATGGGGGAGGTGTACTTCTGCGTTTTAATTTTCACCAGTTCATAAGCACTGGGCAGTCCTGCATCTATACTGGATCAGCACAGACATTTGCAAGCATAATTCTGGATGCACGGTGGCTTGTACACAGGGAGTCACATAGGGGTGTGGAAATTACTGGCAGATAAAATATGGAGACTGTCATTTCCACAGATGTGTGGAGGTCTGGCCTTTCAGACTGCATCCCCCAGCCTCTTGTTGTAGCTCATTACTGTGGCAGTCATCCCCTCCACAGCCTGGAGGCAGCCGTGTGCACGGAATGATTTGGGAGAGGAGGCAGCACAGGGAACTTTGGGAGAATGTGCTGCAGATTAAATCTTTCCTCATGACATCATTATAAACCTTTTTATGCCTTTTTTCAGGCTGTTGGGGGAAGCCAGAAGGGACGAAGGACTGTGCATTAAAGGTAGCATGCTTTTAGGTGCTGGGTGAAGCAGAATTTGGAGAACAGCTCAGGTTCTTTCTCTGGTGAAAACTCACTTCAGCCAGTGCTTGGAAGGGCTTTGACAAGTTCTAGAGCAGGTTGTGTCCTGCTGTCTTTGGGGAGGGCAAAGACTGTCACAGTGGGCCACTCTAGGGCTAGGAAGAAGCTGAGATGAAAAGGAGAAATTAATATACACAGACATTCTCCTCATTCACACAGACATGCAAAACACCAACATGTGTTTGTTTATTCTGCACGGCTTTACTTGCCAGAAGCATAGCTTGGGCAACACAAAAGCATTCAAAAAATTACCCATCCAGATCTTCTGTAGTTATGCCAAGAAACCTCCCTCCTAACCATTGCTTTCTGCTTTTCTTCCCCACAGGGCAACAGCCTTTGGCATCCTCAATGGGCTTTGCAAGTTTGGTGCCATCCTGGGGAACTCAATCTTTGCCTCCTTTGTAGGGATAACCAAAGTGGTTCCCATCCTTCTGGCTTCCTCTGCTCTGGTTGGAGGTGGCTTACTTGCTTTGCGCCTGCCAGAGACTCGAGAACAGGTCCTGATGTGAGCAACTGAGGCCGGGGGGCTGGAGGGGGTGGGGGGGCAGACATAGAAAAAGAACAAAAAAAGCCATGTTGGGAAAAATCAAAACATCCATTTCTGTTGATACCTCAGAGGGAGAGGGCAGAGGGAAAGAAGAGCCCAGAGGGATAAAAATGAAACCCCTAGATTCTGACCCTTTTACAGCCCCAACCGGTGCATGCAGCTACCACACACCCCTTGCAGAGCTTGGGTATAACCTCGCCTACACTGGGAATTTACCCTTTCCCTCTCCACCCCAGTGTAACAACACAGGATGTGAGCAGAGGCTTCATGCATGTTTGCTCCTGCGTGAGTGTGAGCGTGTCCGGCAGGAGAACAGATCCTGACCCCCTTATGCCTTTGCTGAGCTGTGAGATGCTGCCTACCTTGCCCGGCACTCCTTGGCAATTCACATTAGCTGTGCTCAGACACGAGGGGCAGCTGAAGCGGCGGCAGGTAACAAACCTACTGTAGGTGAGCTCCAGCAGCAGGGACAATGCAATGGTGACTAGTGACCCTCTCTGGCTTGATTTTTGGGGTTATCACCTGAACCACCTGAAAGAGTGAGTGTCCTGAATTCTGGAGGATATGAGGGTGGGTGCTCAGCTCTCTCATAAGAATCAGGGTCTCAAAGCCATTTACTGTCTTTGCTTGGGCATAGAGAATCCCTAGGCACCTTCCTGGTCTGGGAGATAAATATATACATAATTTTATATAAATGTATTTATACATACTTGCAAAGGTACATACACACTGAAGTGATCAGCTATTGAAATGCATAATTTTTGGTTTCTGCATCCTTAAGAGGATCTTAAGAGAGACACTAAAAAGTAAACCTGCTAATTCAAGATTATTTGGACTCATGACCAACTTAATGACACTTCATTCTCTATATCCAGACACAAAATATTTAAATGTATTGATGGCTGGGAATATATATTTCTATGATGATTAAGATTTTTTTCCTACAGCTTTCACAGAGGAGAAACTGATATGATGTTGGAGCATTCCACAAACCAAATGTGTACATATTATCTAGTGTAAATAGGGGACTTTTTGTCTAATACCTAGAGTATGGTAACTGTGAATTTACCAGCATTTTAGCCATATTATTTAAAGAATATGATGCTTAATTTTCTAATATACTTGGGTCTCATTGAAACACTGTAAGCACAGTTACTTAAAGCCATTTAACTTGTTACATAGGGAATGCACGCAGCAAGCTTTCACTGTATGGACCATTAAGTTCTCCATTCAGTGGCACAGTTAAGTTTGATATCCTGTAAAGACCTTTTGAAATTCATATGCACTTTTTATCATATGACTTAAGTCTTGTTACACCTAGAAGCAAAGCAAGTTGTATATTTTTTATATATTTTCTTGGAAAGCCAGAATGAAATGCATCCTGTTAAATACCACACCAGTACTTACAATTGACTAGATAGTACTAATTAGACTCTTTCAACAAGTTCAGCAATAGGCTGGAATTGATCAGAAACTCGCATATAATGCAGGGAATTTGTCTCACCAGGATATTTTGTGATGTAAAAAATTCTTTTGTGCTTTTTGTTAATGATCTTCCCATTTACCTTTCTTTGGATTTTTTTTTTTTTTTTTTTTTTTTCCTTAAGAAAAACACACAGGGCTAGGCTGAAATCTGACAAGACTGAAGCCTAACACCTTGGCCCTCAGCTGCACAGAGACAACTACAGTTAAGTGCTGATGCCAGGGCCAGCCCCACCTAACTGTGGGAGTCAGTGTCAGTGCTGCTGCAGAGGACAGCTGAAGGACACAGAGTGGGGTTAGATCACAAGAAGCAAGTCCTTGTCAATGAGGCAAAAGCCTCTAATGAGCATCATTTTTCTCATTAGGTCAATCAGGGATAAACCCTTATGGAGCAGCTAGGCTACAATGAGCTATTGGGGTTTTTTGAGAATTATTCTGAGGGTTATGAAATTGATAAAATCAGATGCTGTAATAACCAACCATATTAAGCCTCATTTCTACATTTTATGGGTAGCTTAGGGCCTTTTTTGATTTGTCTTCAAAACAGCAAAGTTCCTTCTCTATGGTGGGAGTTAATGTAATTATGTCCTTTGGCAGTGGTTCACAGCTTCTGTTGAGAATCACAGCCCAGAATGTCCCGTGTCTTTTTTTTTTTTTTTTTTTCTCTTAAGAATGTATGGTGAGAAGAAGATAAATATGTATTTCAACACAAAAGATCACCATGGTCTATGTTTCATACATTTTATTGGGCTGTGCATGTCAATTACCAGATTGCAATTGTGGGGGGGAAAAAAAGTTTTTCTTTTTCTGTACTATTCTATTGTGCTACTCTGTGGAGTTAGTACTTACCTCTATTTATTTTATGAAGCACTCTTACTTACATGTTATCTGATGCTCTGACAGCAAAACTGATATTTATGTTCTCTGTTGACATTGTACCATGACACAAATGACACCATTTATTTTGCATAACTTCTCTCTTAATTTTCAGAGAAGGAAGAAATTGAGGTCTTGAGGAGATAGAAAGGGCAAGGTAATATTAGGAAATATTATCTGGTCTTAGAAGCCTTTTTTTCTTTACAGAATGGCTCTTTCGCAGGCTTCTAAACCTCACCTTTGGGAGATTAGCTGGGACAAGTTAGAGAGCAATAGCATCTTGTTGTCAATGTCACCTGGGTTACCTATGAAACATTTTTTGCCTGTAAGATGCATGGGTCAGTCACCTGAGGGCTAGGGGATGCTGCACATGTGTCATGACAAGACTCCCATCCCTGACTTGACCAGGGAGTTTATGGCCTAATAGGAAAGGGCAAACACACACTGCAGCTGGTACACAAGGGCCTGGGAAGGGACAGCAATCAATAGAGAAGGAAGAAAGGAAAATCTAAGGAAAACCATATTGCCTAACCTTAGACACATTAGAGCTAGATGTCTGGATCTGAACTCATTGCCCTAGGTTCCTGTTATTCTCAGCTGAAAGGTGTAGGCAATGTATGTGACCACACTCAGGCATCACACTGAGAAGAAGATGGCTTGCCCTGGATAGCTCTGCTCCTCTCCTTCCATAACAGAGAAATCCAGGGCAATGGTTCCAGCTCAAGGCATTTACCCTTGTGATACCTGGGCTGATGTCTCCCATCCAACTTCAGTGTGAACAAGGTTTAGTCAATACTCCCGATGTGTTTGTTTATTGTCCTTGTCAGAGTGTAAATCAGCATAGGCTTCATGCTACTGCTCTCCAAAGCAAAATGGTTGATGGGTGCAGCACTAGCTGTGTTTTGGTTCGGGTCTCAGTTTCAAGCCATGAGCTACCTGCTAGGCTGAGCCTGAGCCAAGGAGTCTGGAGCACCGTGCAGAGGGGGATTTCTCATCAGACACTTCCTCTGATGGCTCAGCTTTATTTCTACTGTAAAATCAGCATGACACCTGCAGTACAAGGGCCAGCATGCCTCCTCCAGTGGTTCCCCCTGCCTCCATTTGCTATGGAGAACAGCCTCCTTGTCTCGGAGTTTCGATACACTGGACCATGCACAGAGAAGGGGGAAACTGCTGACCATGAGTCCACTGATGATCCCTGCAGAGCACTATTTCCTTGGATTCATGAACTTCACTACAGCAGGGGCACAAAGGACTAAGACAGGGGACTTGCCTTAAATCCCAAAGACCTCTTCTAAAGGACAGCTGGAACTTTTCATGCATGCATGGCACACCAGTCCAGCCACTCAGCCAGGGACTTCATGGCATGGGAAAGGTAGTTCTAGGGAACTCGAACTGGTCTGGTGTGACTTAGTGTCTTTATCTGCACAGCAGTGTGATGGGGCTCACAGGAAGCATTCATCACTAAGCTTCTGAGTGTGCAGAAATGGACATTTAGAGCACTGTTGATATTACTACAAAAGACCAGTGTTATTATGGTAAGAGTTCTGCTTCCTTATATTCCCTGTTGACTTAACTAGTTGTCCTATGCCTATTCCTTCAGCTGTGAAGGGCAGCTCCTGCCACTGCCCTGGGCTCTGCTACATCATACTGTGTTGGCTGCAGCTTCAGGCTGGGTGGAGTGGTCCCCATATGATCCTCCTTGCCCATATGACCCTCAGCCCCTTGAAATTTATGTGATCTTTTGGACTAAGAAAAGGGTTGCTCTTGGAAAACCCATATCCAGAACCAGATGTTCTGCACACTGGGCAGGCAGCCTGATGTCCTTCCTTCCGTGATGCTGGCGAGGTGCACTAAGGAGTCCAGCTCCAAGGCTGGGTTTACACAGGGGCACAGAGTGAGGCTGCATGGAGCTGAACTTTCTTCAGACATGTGGGTCTCTTCCATGTCCTGCTTTGAGACCTCCAACAACAGAGTGTACTCTGATATTGTTTAAGAGGCCCTAGATCCATTTATATTCCCTGCTTATGTCCTTTGACTTTCCAAAGTACACACAAAACTGGAGAGTATATTTTTAGATTTATGTAGATTTGAGTACCATGCATTGTATTTCCACCAGGTTTCTCCCTCATTTTCTCACCCTCGTATTAGCAAATGCTGCTTTTAGGAAGAATCAAGGCTGGGAACTGTGAAGGAAACAAAATGAAAGAGATTTCTTTGCTGTATGTGATGCTAGTGCTGTATAAATGTACACACACTGCAAGTTCCACTGTAAATAACACCCAGTGTCATGCATTTAATGAAACGTTTCATTTAGATGTTCTGTTGACTCTGTGTGTGAAATAGCCAATTCCAGTCCCTTGGTTCCTATTCTTAATTTGAAACCATTCTTCTTTTATTTATTTTTTTTTATTTGATGTGTCTGGTTGTCACTGGAAATTGCAGCTGTTCCAATGGACTTCGTTTTTTTTTTTTTTTTGTTCTCTTCTCTCTGTCACATTAAAAAGCTGGAAGAAAAGGAATGACTCTTGTAGTGCTTGTGTTTAATATGTGCTTTGAGTCCTTTCACAAGGGCTGCCATGGATGACTTTGTACCCTGACCCTGTGGGGACTTCCTCTGATGTTTGCTGCTTGTACATCCTTGCTCTCTCAAACAATCCCACCTCAATTAAGTCTCCCATCACAAATTTCTTTCATACTGTGTATTTCCTAATGCACTACTTGAGAAAATCTTTATCCTGAAAAGTTTTCTAATGGAGGAAGCACGAAGCATTTTTTAGTGACATGCTAAACTCTACTTTGTGATCAGAATAAGTCCAAAACAAAGTGCTTCTAGTAGCTTGTTATGAAATTTGACCATAGTGTCCTCCTTTTTCTTTTTTTTTTTTTTTTTATTTTTTTATTTGTAGGTCTTTGTATAAATCTAACTATAATAGAGACCCTCACAGCATCAACTGCAGGGGAGAGAGCTCATGGCATAAGCAGTGGAGGCTGGGTGGCAGACTATGGGGTTTGTGCATGAAATTTCAACTTTATGTATTCCATAAAATGTAGTGATGTCTTTTCCCTTAGATGTATTGAAAGTCAGCAGAGTTTCGATTCCAAGTCAACTCTGGCTTGGTGATAAGATATTCAGGTGCTGAAACATTGTCAGGTCAATCAGCATTTAGTCCTCTCTTCACATACGCTGCATATGCAACACACTAAAGCTAATACTCAAGTGAGAGATAAAGAGACAGAAAATACTGGAAATGTAATAAAGGAACCATGAAGATACCTCTATCATCAGGATACTAAGTCAGGCATTTTTTCCTCAGCTCAGATTCAGCTGGATCCCATAGGACTCATCTGAACTGGAGTCCCACTGGGCAAACCAGACCCAGCAGCAGTCTGCTAAGGACTGGTCTCAGGTGGGATCTGGTAAGGACTGATCTCAGCAGGGAGCTGCCAGCCATGAATTCTGCAATGCTCGTGTCCGACTGCAGGGTACAGAGCTATGGAGTCAACAGTCTGTAAACCCCTTCTGTGTGTTCTGCCTTTTTGTAGGAAACTGTATATTAGCAAACACCATCAAAAAGCATTTTCAGAGAAGTGGGATTTTAAATAAAGGTCAGAGATTTGCACTGAAAGCCTTGGAGGTGCTTTCAAGTCGTCCTGACTCCAGGCTAGTTGACATTCTGCGTAAGGCTGAAATCTCAGTAAGCAGGCAAATCCCCTATTTGAATGTTCAGACAAGGCTGCTGATAAAAACCGTGCATAAAAAAAACTCTGACTAATTTTAAAGTAGGGTGCAGGGAATTTAAAAGTAAGATTATGTGACATATCTGCCTGAGATAGCATAGGATGGACTGGATAATAAGAAAACCTTTGTAAATCTGTTGTCCTATTCTTCCATATGGGTGATTCTACCTTAACCATCTCATCTTTCTCGCTATGTGGAGTTACTGGCACAGATTCTTATAGTTAGCAATAAATGACCCATATTCCCTGAATGGGCAGGTTCACCCAGGCTGTCACAGGAGGTTACCTGGAGGAGGAAGAAGGCTGGAAATGATGACATTCCCAGCAGCCATTAAATCCAGCAACAGGTCTGAAGTGATGCTTCTGAATTGTGAAGTGACTTGAGATTTGGAATATGATTTGAGTTGGATTTAGTGAACTGGGCTATTTTATCAGTGCTCCTATATCTCAGACCCTGGTTTGGGGACTCTTAAAATAGAGATCAAAGGTGGCAATTTGAGTTCACATTCATTAAAAAGTTATGGGAAGAGCAACAACTTGGACAGGCACTTGCTGCTGGGAAATAGAGCCCTGTTTTAAGACTTTGTGGCAGAAATTGCTGGAGACTGAGCACCCTGCCAATGCACAAACACTGATATGACTTTGTGGCTGATACTAAGGCCATGCTTCTCAGACCAGTTTCTTGTAAGCAGCTTTGTATAAAATGGAAAGAACCAGCCAAAGAAGTTCTCATAGGTTTAGGGTTTTTTTTTACTGTTCCCAGTGGGCAAGGAGAATTAACTGAAGAACTTGGCGCTGCCTTGGCCCATGACAATAGAAACAGTCAGGGCTTGTAGATAATTTTTGATAATTGGGTGTATACAGTTACTACTGCACTAACACCTGAAGTACTATTTGAAAGAAATTGCAAGTGAGATACATTGTTCAGCATTTGTTCCATCTATAAAAATATGTTTGTAACTATACCTATGTCTCTCTTTCTCTCTCTATATATTTACATGTATATGCATTTATATGTAAAACTAAATTACTATACCCGACCTAGGTGATTCTTCTGCCTCAGCTTTTTCGGGCCTGAAATTAGTTTCAAGGAGACCAGAAGATGGCAGCAGCTGCACACATCAGAGACTGCAGGGTCTTGCTCAGCGGTAACTGCAGTGTTGTCTGCAGGAGGCTGCATCCAGGACCAGTTTGGCACAGCCGTGGGTGCTGCAGCAGTGCCATCAGGTGCAGGTCACAGGGGTCTGACCCCCAGGAAAGCCAGGGGAAAGGGGGGTAAAAGAGCAGTGATTAGAATTTTTCGAGAAGAGCCCTGTCTACTGCCAAAGCTTTTGAAATGGTTGTGCAAACCTGAAGCAAAGCAAATGTAATTATGGGAGAGAAAATACAAGAGTTTCTGCTTCAGTAGACTAAAGCAATTGTTTTTGAGCTTTTTTAGCCTGCAGCAACTAGGTGTTTTCCACTGGTGTTGTAAATCCCTTGTAAAAATGTGGTGAGACTCCACAGAGAGAAAAAAAACTCTGCATTGGCCAATGCTTTACCCACAGATCCAGGAACAGGTCAGTACTTCTGGGGCAGCCTGCTGAGATGCTGCAGTGAATGAGCTTTGTAGACAAGGTCTCCATCCCAGCTAATCATGGCAAGATGTCACCAGCATTACCTCGTAGATTCCTCCTTCTCCAAGCCTCGAGCACAGGCAGAACTTTCTCCAGCCAAAATCTGACCTCTGAAAATGAATAGTCTCTCCTCAGAGTGGTTTCATGAACCTGTATGGGTGGTAGGTGATTGAGATTAGAGTACTGAGCCTGCTGAAAATCAACCAAATAACATCAACAACCATTGCAGCTGTCCTTCTTACAGCTTGTAGAAACCACTGACCCCAACATGAGACCTGTCATCTAAGTTAAGCAGGTCTTTACCCCAACCTTGTGATCTCGCTCCCACCACAGCTGGATGCAGCTGCTGTCCATCATGGGTTTTACATTGACAGTTTCTCTCTGAGAACCAAGAGTTTAGATTTGCTTCAGTATTGAAAATAAACAAAAGAGCTATGCAGTAAATACAAACAGACCTCATTGCAAGGAGACCAAAGTCAGATCTCAAGTGGCTTCATTCCTCTTTTTTGTAATCCTGGAAAAGTAAAGAGAGTCACTCCAGGGATGACGTACCTTCCTGGTGCTGCAGCCTGTCTCTGTGGTGGAGTGCCACGGGCAGGACAGCAGCTGGAGCAGGCTCTGCACCAGCTGTGAGGTTTCAGAAGAAGATGGTAATATTTCTCCAGAGGGAGCCCTCTCTTAGTCTTGAAATCTTCTGCTTCAGTATGGGAAAAGAATATTGTACTCAGCCTCTCAAATTATGTTTTTGAATGATCAAAAAAAAAAAAATTAAAAAAAAAGCAAATCAGTGCTATTATCCTTTCCTTGAAAACTTCCCAACAGCCCTTTTCTTCCCTTAGACCCCTGAACAACAAACTGCCCTGAAGTAACCAGATGCATATTAAGCCATTAAGTCTATAAATATTTTGGAACAACATTTTACATCCCTTGTTTGACTCTCTCCAAAGAGACCACAAAGAGTTCACAGCCCTGGCTTGGCCCAGCTGTAGGACCCTGCTAAGTCACTATGTCCCCTTCCACATCCCTCCTGGAAGAGGATCAGAATAGTGTCACCTGCTGGCCTCTGGGGCAGATCTCTTGCTCTGTGTATGGTGACCCCTGTATTAGGGACCTGATAGACATTCTTTGGCATATTTCCAAAGGTTTTGTTCTTGGGATGCCAGTTACTGTTCAATGTCCTGAAGCTCTTTTGCTTTGCTAGCATTTATCTCCAGTATTGCAGCATATCCATCCCCTAGATTGATTAAACCAATTTAATTCCAACTAACTCCAGTTTCCCTATGTCCTTAGGTCAAGGGTCAGTATAAAACTTATGTGGGAGACATGCTAGTTAAGGAGGAAAAAAGAAGTTAACTCTGGGCAAATGCCATACCCACCACAAAGGAGTTCAAGACCATTATTTGGTTTCAAAACCAGAGTTTTAGTAATTGCAGCCTTTCGTGGAGAGTCCACTTTTAGCTCTGGGAGAAATTCTTGTCTGGAAATTTTGACATCCCAGTCTGCTCCTTGGCAATGCACAGATAACCTAAACATCCTAGTGATACTTGTCCCAGGCTGCTCTATCAACAGCAGTGAGAAATCTCTCACATCCTCTGAGAGAGACAAGACCAAAGCTTATATTCACTGTTGCAGGAGTAAATGGTGTTAGGACAAGTTGAAAGACTTCCCAGCTCACATGCTGTGCTTGTAGGGGAGACTTTGTTGCCCTTTGCTGGGGGGGTGCATATGGGGATGGAGTTTTGAAGAAATTCATTGACAAAAGGAGTAGTTTTGATATTGGCTTCTTTCAAACCCAAGTTGAGGGGAAACTCAGAGTGAACTACTTGGGATGTCTCAACAACCTTCAGTCTACTGCCTTTCCATTCTTAGGACTGGCTTAAGACTTGGAGGCAGGCTTCCATAGGAATTTTAACATGATGTTGCCTGGACTTTATCAGACCATTTATCAGATTTTTTTATTCTCCAGGGCTGTCTTTCTGGCAGCATTTGACACCACAGAATGCTGAGCCCTTGCAAAGAAACAAACAAAAAAATCACAAATAATTTCTAAGAACCACAAGTAACATAGACAAAAATTTGTATGCATAATCTTTTGATGAAGGGAGCATGTAAGCTTAAACAGGGTAGCTATTCTAGAAAAGTCTTCACCCCAGTGGTCTCTCACTGAAGGATGTACTAAAATATGAGCAATTACCAAGCTAATCAGAAGACAGTAACCCTCTTCTGGCCACTGGCATCCGTTAGGGGTGAAGCATTGCAATGAGCCTTTCCAATGGTTTCTGGCTTTTCCCAGTACAGCTCTGGACAAGGTGCAAAGCAAAGGCAAAGGCCTCATCCTGAACCTCTGTTGTGCATGCAAGCCCCAGACTGGTGGAGGTGTGGGTGCCAGGTGAAAATTCGGGTGGTAGTGTGGCTCATGGGAAAGTGGAAACCTGACAGTTCTTTCTCATTTCAACAGAAAGACTTTCTAGATCTCTGTGATACTTCATGGCACAGCAGAATCTGGGAAAATAACCTTCTGTCTCACATTCTTTCTCTCTGCTTTATCTTTTCATCTTCAGGTATGACTTTCCCAAGTATCCACCCTCTTTTGGTGCAGCTGGAATCTGGTGATGTGATGCAAATTCAATGTTGATTTTTAAGCAAGATTATGTAAATCCATTATGTTCAGTCACTGTAGTCCTGGGAATTCCCTTATCAGCAGCATAATCATTGAGAAATAATTCCTCCAGTATGTGAGACAGTGGCAGGGAAGGAATAAGGGCTGAGCTAATCACCAAGCATATCTCAGCCAGGATTTCCTCATGCATGACAAGGAATCAGCACAAGGTGAAGTGTTTTCACAACAGAGCTTTCTGCTGCAATGGCCCTGCTTTTTAAAGGGCACACCAGGCATTCTGGATGCACAAGGCATTAAAGCCAATATGGAGGAAAATCTAGATCTTTCTGTTGGCCACATAGGGATCCTAATCTAGTTTAGTGTCTCCCCTTGGGATGGTTTGGGAATAAAGCGTTACAATTTTCTGTCCTGAGCTGCTCTGGGGTTATAGCATTATTTCTTGTGTTCCTCTTTCACTATGTAACACTAAGCTGTTCCCTGATATTACACTTATGACTAAAGTCCTTGGATGGGGGCCTGATTAATTTGGTTTCAAAATGAGATATGGGGGATGATGCTGTCAGTACCTATGTTATGTCCTTGCATTTTCTTGCTACCTATTTTTGCAATCACAACTCACAAATGACTACTTTGTTTTCCTTTGGACATAATTTAGCTTTATTTATTGTCGTTGTTGTTATTACTATTCATAAAAGAAATTATCAAGGTAACCTGGCTGATGGACTTTCAAGCATTTGATAATGACTTCAGCAAATCACAAAGAAAAATGTTCCTTCCAAACCGAGGCATAAGCAAATCCAGGGCTAGGTGATGATGAGCTTTAGAGAATAGATGTCCTTTCAAGTCAAAGATTCATTCCAGATTGAGATTATCATGTAGTAAATAATGCACCTGAGTCTTTGACAATAGGAGGCAAATTTACTGTGTTGCAAATATACTAATCACTAGTCTAGCAACTCACATTATTAGCTGAGAATAATTATTTTCTCCAAGGAAAGTATAGACCTTCAAAGGAGATAACATCTTAAATCATAGCAAATTTTAATTTAAATTCAAAGTGTAGGAATGCACATAATACCCCATCTCTTTGTTATCTGGCTGGGATGGTGTCATTATAGTGTTTTAAAGACAGTCCCAATCATTGAACTAAATACCTGCAGCCTAACACTTTGCAATTTCATTTTCTCCTTGTCAGACTGTGTAATTGATATTTGTACTGGAGGTAACAAAACAGAAAATGTGAAAGTGTTGATAACTGTGCCATTACTGTCTCTTAAACTGCCTGAGAGATGGTGAAGACTGGATGACAGTGAGGAACTGGTACCTTTATAATAGGATATAAAACTACTCACATGGCCTAAGCCTGTAGTCAGTGCCTGTTTGGATTGAGACAGGTATGTGATTTGATGCTGGCTTGTCACAACACCTCGTGTGATCACTTCTGCTAACAGCAAGCCCAATCCTGAAAAGAGCCAAGTCCATTGACTTCAGCAAGATCTCAGCTCGCTGCAGAATATGACTAGGAATTTGGAGATTCAACCACTGGCAGGTGGCTCTCCCTGCAAACATCCCAGTTTAAGAAGCATCTGCAGAGACAGATGGAGGAAGCTGAAGTGTTTGCAGTTGACTTTGCTGTCTGTCTTCTGTGATTCATGGTATCTCAAGGACTGACAGGTCCCATCTACAGTCATATCTGGAGAAGTGACCAAGTGTGTTCCCCTTGCCTTTTACTCAAGGACAGAGTAATGGGATCTGTTTCATGGGCTTTTTGCTGAGTCAATCCTCCAGGTGAATTAGAGTGATTTTTCTGCCTCCATGGGAATTTGTTTCCTCCACTGAATGCCTTAGGTTCAGTAAGATCACTTCTTCTATAGAAAATTGCTTACTAGTGTCAAACTATGGTGAGGGTCAGGTAGTTGCAAAACTTTTCTCTGAAGAAGACTCCCAGAGGCAATTGCAGAAGATTTTCACAAACACATATCTGAAATTACAGAAGGTACACACTGCACTCCAGATGCAAAATTACACTCACATTTTACTCCCAAAACTAAGTACAAATATAAATAAGCTAGATGAGCAAATTCAGATGATTCCTGAATCTTCACTCATCATTCCAAATGCCCTACATCAAGATTCAAAGTTTATTGCCTATTAATGGTATGTATGAAATTGGAAGGAAAAAAAAGTGTCCTAAAGTCAATACTCACACCCCAGGAATTTCCTGTCCAGGGTTTGTGTGTCCTGAGGAACACAGAGAGCTGTCAGAAAGGCATGGAAGGAAAGATATGGATTTAGAAATGATTACCAACAGATGAGCAAGAGGTTCTTGGTTCATTGAAGATCTGGCTGCAATGGACTGGAGGCAGAAGGACAAGGCAGTGACTGTAAAATGTAAATGGCAGATGTCAGGATTAAAATCAGTGACATTTTAGCACCACAGAGTTAAAATTCCTCAAATTTTCATATGACAGAGCCGAATATAATTTTCTTGAGCTCATCTGTTCCTGCAGTTTGCAGCAGAAACCTTCAGGGGTCAAGTCTCTAAGACACTACATTGACACAACTCCAGAAAACTTGAGTCAATTCAGCGGAGCACCATTGCAAGATCTGTGTTGGCTATATTGATACCAGTATTCCTCCTTTACCACCCTGGTCCTATCTATGCCCATGGAGAGAGTTGAATGGATGCCTAAGCAGGTATTTTTGAAGGAGTCAGCTGTAACATGGGCCATTCTCCCATTCCAGAGCCAGTGTCAAAACCAAAGCCAGTATCTATATGCAGACTGCTGCCTTTCCAGATGCCAGAGCAAGCTTTTCCTCAGCCAGTGGAGCTCTGAAGCTATGTAAATGCCCAAAGACTTAATTTTCTCCATTCCTTTCCAATCCTTTTTACATTTTGCTTTCAAGTTTGAGTAATAGGGCTGAGGGCTTGGGAAGGGGCAAATGGCCTGCAGAGGTGATCCTAAGTCTGAAGCCTTTGAAAAACAGGACTTTGGTGTTGAAATTACTCATCAGGAAAACAAAACAAAACAAAAGAAAACACCACCCCACCCTCCTTCCAGCGTGAATCATTTGTTGAGAGCATCTTCTGGGGTGATAGATAATTGCTATCTGTTCTGCCTCCAAAGCAGCTCAAATCATCCTGGTGACATTTGTTACAAATAGAGACAGTTATTAATAGGCTGCGTACTTATAAGACTTCTTTACAATGCAAATTGCTTCTTACTGAGCTGCCTTTATCCCAGCTTTTGGGCCATTTTATCCATATATTCCTGACATCTCACTCCTTAGAGGAAAGAGGAGTGAAAGCTCACTTGACTCCATAGCTTGGGGCAGCATGAGGAGCTCTGGAGATGTTCCAGCAGGAATGTAGGATGCTGCTCCAGCAAGAATTCAAAGGCCTCGCTTATTGGTAAAACAATTACCAGACTAAGTCCCAGAATATGATCAATATACTTGTCATCCAATTCTTACTACTGGAGGAGAACAAGATCCTTGTACCCATCTACTTGGCAATGCTGATTGAATAAGCAGTTTAATTTATTTGGATTTCAGAGATGCTTTGGCAAATGTAGAGTGGGGATCACCTTGCTGTCTTATATGAAATGTGTATTGCTAGCACTTGAGTTCAGAACTAATTTTTTTTCAGGAATTTCCTGGCTTTAAGTCTCAGTTTGAAAAATAATCAGCAAAACATTAAGAAAGGCTGAGGGAAGGTAACAGGGATGGGAACAGCTGTGAGCTTTTGCTGATGTCTCTTGTTGATGGCTGTTTTCATCTTCTGTGTCAGGAAGAAAAATGGAAAGGAGAAAGCAAATACAATGCAGCCTCCAAACAAAATATAGAAATGCAAATCAGCATGTAATAGTAGCAGTGACCTAGGGGCAAGCACTTGTTGGAAAGTAGAGGCTTTCAGACTCTCTGATGAGATTTAAAATCAAAGTCCTGAGCTCTTCTTGTCAATAACAGATTAATGAACAGATACACTGTGTGTATTATGGGAAGACGTCAGGAAAGTAAGTACTGAAATCCTGCCTGTATTTTTGTGTGCAGCACAGTATACTGAGTTGCTTTAAGAATTGAGCTTTTGTTTCTGTGAAAACATGACCCAACCCTGAAAAAATGCCCCTTATATTTCTACACAGATGAAATTAGACTTACTGCAATATGTATATTATATAAACAGACTCTAGTAGCTCTTGTAGTCAGACATGATTTAGAAATGCAGATTACTGTTATTATTAATAACTATGATCATGACCAGCTGGGGTTTATAACCCAGGACATGCTAGTCCTGACAGTCTGTTACTAATGCATGTATTCTGATCATTATCTTATAAAATAGCCAACCAAAGTGCTATACCACATGTAGGAAATCATCTTCTCTGCACTCTTAAGTGAACTAAATGCATAGGTACCATTAGTCCTCCATTATGTGCTCTTCCAAGTATAATTAAGTGCAGACAGGGTCTAAAACTGGGGCCTGTTGTTTTTCCCCAAGTACATGATGTAGGTGGATTTGGCTTATTATGCCCATTTCAGTTCTTGTGATTTTTGCTGGTGGGGGTTTTGGTTTTTTGTTGGTGGCGTTTTGTTTTGTTTTTAATGCTAAATGGTCTCATTAAAACCTCACAGAGGAAATTTATTCATCCTGCTGAAATATTTTTGGGCTCTCCCAACACCAGTAATCAGAGTCTGAAGACAGTCATCTGCCTTGCTAATGGACCACAGTTACATGTGTAATTGATTAATTAAGGAAAGAAAATCACTGCTGAGACCAAGGGAGAAATCCACCACTTCAGCAGACATTGACGTAAAATAGCAGCTCCTCTTGGGCAAAGCAGCCAAGTCTGTTTCAGGTATTTATACCCCCTTTATACCACTCCACTTTTTCTATACAGGTTCTGATTTGATATCCCAGTGTTTGCTGTGTGCATAAAAAAAAAACAGGAAAATGAGAATCACTGCATCCCTCTTTTTCCAGCTGGCAGAAGGAACATAGGTTGATTGGGCTTTAGTGTGTGTGTGTTTATTTCCATGTAGTCACTCATTGGCTTTGTGTGCATGTGAAAAGGTGATGGAGAGAACTCAAACAAATGAGTTCTTTGGCAAGCTTTGGGTGACGTCTGCTATTCTTTTCAAGCCGTGCTGTCACCGTTTACCTCCTGCCTCACTGCTAGTTTTACCAGTTTGGGGCTTCACTGGTGCCTTGTAGAAAAACTGTTTTGTAAGGCCCTGGCTGAGGATGGATTTCACGCGTAGGAAGAGCCAAACATAAATTTCTCAGCAGATACTGAACAGGGGTAACGGTGCAAAGTAGAGTAATCTCTGGCAATCCCTTGGTGGGCGTATTGCTAGGCAGATGAACTGTGCTCCATGGGAAGTCTTTTAAGGCATAAGACTTCTTGAAGAGCAGAGAGAAGTGCATGACTAAGGGATGCTGCTTGATGATGGCACAGTAAGTGCTAGGCTCTTGCTGCCTCCACATAGTACCTGACCTGATGTCCTGGGTTCGATTCAGGTTAATTATCACCAGCAGCTGCTGGCCCAAGCAGCTGGGAGGGGCCACAACTGGGATAAACAACCAAACCAGCCAATGGGACAGTCA
>JANHGN010025697.1:153620-262255 GCA_024605025.1 Megaceryle maxima | reverse complement strand
GGTTGGATCCCGGCTCGGCGCTGAAGTCCTGCAGGATCCGCAGCGTGTGCTTGCTGGGCCAGCGCGGGGCGGCGCGGGGCGGCGCGGCGGCGGGCGGCGGGCAGGAGCAGCCGGGGCGGCCCTCGGTCCCCCGCCGCTCCAGCCGCGGCAGCAGGTCGATCATGATGTGCATGGTGCAGGCGACGAGGAACACCATGAGGATCAGCACCCGGAACTTGCGGACCAGGAGCATTTTCATGGCCGGGGCGGCTAATAAATTACCGGTGGAGGGGGAGGGAGGGGAGGCGGCAGGGTCGGTCGGGAGCGCTTTCGCGGAAAAAGCCCGGGCGGGCGTGGGTCTTCCAGCCCCCCCCTCGGGGTTTTGGCTTTCTCCTTTCGGATCGGGAAGCGAGCAATCAAGTCAATAAAGTTATCTCCATAGGCGCCGAGAAATAAACAGGCTAAAAACAATAGGTCCTCATTTCTCAGTATCATCAAGAACTTAGGAAGGGGGAAAAAAAAAAAAAAAATAAAAGGAAAAAAAAAGAATTAAAAGGAGCACCGGACCGAGCCTTTAAAATCAGCAGGAAAACAATGCTAGCGGCATTGCAATATATAAAGCCATCTGTTTACGATTTCTCTCTCTTTTTATTACAGGGATCACAACAAATAGGGAAAACTGGTTCTTGAAGAGAAACCGGCATCAGACACTAGCTCTGATTAAATAAGAGAAAAAATTAAAGAAAAAAAAAAAAAAAAAGGAAAAAAGAAAAGAAGAAGAAAAAAAAACGGGGAGGAGAAGGGGAGAATAATAATATTAAGAAAACCTGTACGGAAAGGCGACAGAAGAAAAAAAATCATCCATAATATTTGGCTGTGCTGGAAACGCTGACTCCCTTCCTCTGAATTTGACCAGTGATGCAGCAGAAGCGCTCTCCCGCTCGCTCTCGCTCCCTCTCTTCTCTGAGATTGTTTAAGAACATTGGCTGGAAAATAATTTTCTTAGAGCGGTTCCAGTTTCTTCATCCATCGCGTCCAGTGCTTGGTAGAGATTAATACGTTCAACTGAGATCGACTCTGGGTGGCTGCTGTATCCGAGCTGGGCTTTTGCTTTGGCTTGGATTGGTTTTTTTTGGCTGCAAAACTGTCTGATGGCACAACTGCAACATAAAGGTTAAATATGGCACAGGAAAAAAAAAAAAGGGGGGGGGGATTAGAGGCAAGAAACTAATATAAAACAGTAGACGTTCTTTTTAGCAAAATGGTCCCGTCTTTGATCTCTGCTGGGTTTTACAGATCTGCCTTTCAGAGAGAGAGAGAAAGGAAAACAGAAGGGGGAGAGAAGGGAAGAGGGGGGAGAGATCTTTGGCAGGTGCAGAGTAAAAACCTCTTTCAGCTACACTGAATTCTGGAGACTGGTTGGACTAGTAGCTCTGCAGCTCCAGCTTTCAGTGGGTGTGTTAAATATTATGAGCGAGCCATGATTCCTGCCTTCCTCACGTCATAGTTAGGAGATTGGCTAAATAAACGCTACAGTGATAGTAACAGGAAAACCTCAACCAAAAGCATTTTTTTCCCCTCCTCCCTTCCTCCCTCCCACCCCCCTTTTCATTCTACTGCAGCTCCAACTGGGGCAAGGAGAGGGCGTCTGTTCCACAAAGGTTTGCAAAAAAAAAAAAAAAAAGAAGTAGTAGCGGAGAGAGGAATCTGTGCTAATAGCATTGAAAAGTACTAAGCGCGGTCTGTGCCCGGGCTGGGAGCAGCGATTCTGCTCTGTCATTGCCTGGGCTGGCAAGCAGCCGGGCGCCTTATCCCCCTCGCACCCATCCCCTCACCGCAGCAAGGTCAACACGGAAAGCCGGGTGCTCCACTTCCTCTGGAGGAACAGGCTTTATTTTTAATCCAAGATCCTGTGGGCTGTGATAATCCAGAATCATGCTGCGGGGTAATCCTCTCTCTCTTCCTGCTGTTAGCTGGGCACCCTGTCTGGGTGGCCTAATGGCTAATGGAGCTGGTGGTCCTGGGGCCAGGGCTGCCTCCAGAGCCCAGAGAGTGGCGGAAGGGACAAGCCACTCCAATGGTCTTCAGGTGATCAGGCATGGATGCTCTGGGCTGTTGATTTTGTCTTTGGGTGGGGAGGTCCCCTGGATTTTATGGTCCTTAGCAGGGCTCAAACAGTTGTGGAGTGGGGCTGCAGTAGGAATGAGAAAGGTAATGTTCTTTTGCCTACTCACCACCACCTTTCTGCAGAATTATCTCAATACTGATGATGCTGACACATTTTTCCCTGGATTAAACAACATTAAAGCATTTCTTTCCGCCAAAAAGTATTTTGTCCCTGCAAGCTTCATCCAGCACTGTTCTCTCACTTGGTGCTTCTGCAGAGCCTTGTCCCCTGAAGCACATCTGTGCACTGTTAAATTGTCACCATGTTTTTCACAGGGGAAGTCACTGTTTCTCCACAGGAAAAAAAGATTGATGAAAAAAGATGGAAAAAAAAAAAAAAAAAAAAAAAAAGAATTGACAGGGCTGTGATCCTATGGACTGCTCTGTCCCTTTATGGAGAAACAAGACTTGATGTTCTAGGGGGACTTCTTAGTACCAGTGTTCAGAGGTACAGCTCACTGTAGATGCAGCACTTTAATTCCTATAGAAGCCATTATGTCACCCTAGATCCTTCATGTACTTAATTGTAGTAAAATATTCTGCCATGCAGCCAGAAACAAAGCTTTCCATCTTTTTCCACTTTTTAACAAGATGACCTCAGTCAAAGGGCATCTGGTCACTTGACTATGAGGACAGTAACACTAGTTCCTTGTGTGCCATTGCCTCCCACAACTGCTCAATAACAAGCCTGTATAGTTCTGCTTGGGAAATTGAGTTTCTGAGTTTAGTTCATAAGTTAACTACCTCTCTTTGCCATGAGATGAAGTTCAGCTTATTTTAATGTTTAGTACATTGGCATTTTAAGTCCCTCAGGAAAAACTTTGGAGTTTTGGTTCATGTAGGGAACCCACCACTGCTGGAAAGGGATATATGTAGTAGAGGTGCAGCATGAATGGCACGTGGAAAACTATGTTTGGTTTGTTGTATTTTTTTAGCTTTTTGTGTGTGTGTGTTGGGGTTTTTTGTGTGTGTGTTTTTTTGGGGGGGGTTGTTTGTTTTTTTGTTGTTGCTGTTTGTTTGGTTTTGTTTGGGTTTTTTGTTTGGCTGGTTTTGTTTGGGTTTGTGGGGTGAGTGTTTTTTTTTGTTTTGTTTTGGGGTGGGTTTTTTTTGTTGTTGTTTTTGGGTTTTTTTTGCTTGCCTGCTGCAATCTTTTTCCTTATGAGCTTCTGGTGCTGTCTCTTAGAGAAGTCAGCTGGGTTGGATTATCAATCAAGCCCAAGGAGACAAAAGGAGGCAGGTGGAAGCTAGAGCCTGTGCCTCAGGGTCGGGAGCAGCCGAAGCCAGTGCTCCAGGAAGGGTGAGTGCAGGGTATATGGTTCCCCATGTATCATTTTTATTTCCTTTGTTGTGGATTTTTTAAAGGCTTCTGTGTGAGCTGTTTATAGTACTTCGTTTAAGGATAGATATTATGTTACACTGTCTGCTTTATCATGGCACAATGAAGGCTGTATGTTACAGGTTGTAGCTACGTAGTGTGGTGTAGTTTTTTGTGTGTGTGTGTGTGTGTGTTCAATCTGCAAAAGTTGAAGGCCATGGTATTAGATGGAGGGGAGCCTTAACAGATATGGTGAAGAGACAGTTACAAGTTACTGAAATGAGGTATTTAAGCTGAATTTGTTTGAATATACTTACTTTCAGTAATAGGGCATTGTATCAAACATTGCAACTCCATGTGCAAGAGTTATCTACTGAAAGTATGATTAGTTTTGAAATATAAGTAACTAAATGTAATTAGTTGGTGTTCAAAAGGTGAAACAGAAGTATGGTGAACAAGTAACTGATTCCTGGAAACTACTTTCTTTGTTGTTTGGTTTTGGTTGGTTTGGATTTTTTGTTCTCATCCATGTGACCTCAGGTGCATATTGGATACCTAGTTAAGTGTGGTTTCATCTAAACTGTGTCTGTCTTTAAAAGGAATCTCCCTACCTTTAAACAGCTCAATCTAACAAGTCTGATTAAAAATACCCAAACCATGAGGTCTTTTAATGTGCCCTTCTGAAGTACCCTTCATTCTCTGATTTAGGATGAAGACTGCTGGTAACCTGGATGTGGGCAGCAAAGAAGGGCCACTCCTGCTGTGATCTTCCTTTGTACCTCCTGTGGGTCACTTGGGCAGATGCTATTCAGGATGTGTCTCAGTTATGGTTCCAGCCTTCCTAGCTTCCTTAGTCTTGGGAAATGTTTTAGAAACTGGTTAACTAGGGCTGCCCTTAGTGTGAATTTCTCTGTTCCTGTTTACAGTCTGCAGGTATATTTTTTCCTTAAATTGCCTGATACCTTTCAGGCTTCAGCCTTTCCCAGCAGGGATGACCTGAATCAGCCTTTTCTTTTGTCTTATTCAATGCAGCAAAGCAAGCTTTAAAAGACAATAACATCAGATAATTCTGTTTCTCAACTTCAGTATCTACAGATGTCTTGACTCATCAGTGTGGTCATTTGTGGAATAAGATGCACTGGATGGTTGGCAAACACTAGCAGAAAGCAAGCTTGTGGCTTTGCTTTGGGCTAAGGGGCAATAATTCTGTTTCTTGAGCCTTTCTTCCTTCATGCTGGAGTCTGTCTGTTAATGTCAGCACAAGTAGTGTATTACAACCCCTCTGTGCCTCTAAGATGTGCTGGTTGGTAAAGCAAGGGAATGAAGCCATGATACATCTAGTTTTTCCTTTTCCTGTGTGGGTTCCATTCCTAGCATGTATTGATACAAGGAGGATACCAGCCTCCCTGCTTTCCCATTGAGCTTTCCTATGAATAGGTGCAAGAATACAACACTGCTTTTGTTTTGAAGCCGCTCTGCCTTGGGTATGAGTGAAGGTGCTCCTCCTGACCCTCTAATCATCTGAGTGGAAATAGTGACAATCTCATGTTTGTATTTCTGTTGGTGGCCCTGTGGGGCTGGCAGGGAGCCTGATGTTTATGCCACACTAGAGATGGGAACCTGAAAATCTGCTGGGTTGAGAGGGTTGAATTTGCTTGTGGTCAGGAAGCCAGAGATTGTAGATGTGTGAAGCCACTGAGATAAGTCAGGAGCTGATCTGCAGGACAGGATAGCCTGGAAATTGGTCAGCAGGTACAAGATAAGGAGCGGGCAGGCTCAAGGACCAGGTCTAAGGGCTATCGAGGCTGGTGCAGTTTCCCAGAACAACCTCATTGCTGTGTCTGGGCGAGTGTGAGCTTAGTGCAGGAGTGCACTTTTGCTGGGATTTGGTGTCTATGACTCACCCTCAGTAAGGAATGGTTCCCTTGTTCTGCTGCAATGGAAGAAGTGGGGATTAGTGTCTGTCCAGATGGATTTCAGCTCTGCCTCCCTGTGTACCTTGATTCTCTGACCTCTTCACTTTCAGTGCAAGTACAGTGTTTGCATGCAAATTACTCTTCCCTGGTATCAAACACCTTCAAGACTTGGAGTTGATGGGGAAAATGACAGTTTTTGTTAACTGTGAGCTGTTGTTGAATGTTTTGATTTTTTTTTTTCAAACAAGCTTTTAACCACAGAAGTTGTATGTGTAGACCCACAGGGTTTTTGAAATAATGCCTGAGTTTTTGGGTATTTTCAGAAGTTAATTTTACTTTCCAAGCTCTTGGGCTCAATAAGGAAAATGTAATATTTCTCCTGTCTAAACTCTATGCCTTTATATAGAATTCTAGTATGTTGCAAACAGCTTTTCATTTCTGCTGTGCTGTATGTTGGACCAGCATTGCCCCCATAATTGCTAGCATTATGTAAATAAGGAAAGTAGTTCTTAATGGAATATTATTGTATTAATTAGTTATTGAATACAGCTCACTTCAATGAAATCAAGTCTCTTACATCAACTCTTTTTTTTTAGCCATTGAATTAAAATATTTTTCCTCTTTTCTTGCAAGCATTTGAGTGTTACTGGAAATTTCACATTGAATTACTACAATCACAAAGCAAGATTGCTTTGGATCTAACAGGCTTGATAAGTTGGTATTATAAATTAAAACCAAGTGCTTTTTTTTACATGTTCTACCTTTTTTATTTAATAACATAATGAATTCAGGAGTGGTTACTGTCGTATACCTTGGCATTTCTTCATTGTTTTGTGCATGAATTAATAGCTTATCTGCTGGTGAAATCTGTGTAGATGTTTACTTTCTCTTTTTTTTTTCTGCTTGCCTCACTGAGCAGCAACAATGGTCAGTGTATGTGATAATGTACTTGGGTAAATAAATGAAGCATGGTTTTGGGTGAGTAAACATACCCAGCTATTATTTTCTGTTATAACAGTTTACAGCCTTCTGATGTAAAGCCTGAATGCAGCAGGGCAAACTGTAAGTCAGGCCTGATTGCACATTTTCAATCAACGTAATATTTTTATTGTTACTTCTAATGGAAAAATGGATTTTCCTTTGTGAAAACATCTATGATGCTGGAAGCCCTGAGGGCATCACATGCCTTGCCTCGGCCCTGTGGTGATGCTGCCTAGGGTGCTCTTTCTGCTTTCCTTCTCCTTCCTCCCTCTGAAGATTCATGTGCTGACCAAATTCATCGTTGCTTTGCATTATAAACAAAGATTACACTGGCAAGCTAATGGATACTGAATATTAACATCCCACACTGTAAAAAAAATTCTTTAAGGAATATGTTTGATGCTGAGCAGAGGCAACTCTGTAAACTTGCTTACACATCCAGCTTCCTGTTGGTGTATGAAGGATCAGTGATATCTGTTTAAAGTGGTGTAGTTTAAAAAAAAAAAGGGCAAACAAAAGCCACAAAACCCAAAGCAGACTAATGTTGTCTTGGTTGCCTTCCAGCCCAGGATTTTGTTAGCTATGTGACATTTTTTTTAACAAATCTTGACTAATTCTCATCCTCCAAATCAAACAAGCAGTGTGACTGGCCATTCCTTCCTGTAATAGTTTTGCTGAAGTTGACTGGAGGGGCATTGGGTTGCATGCTTGATCCAAGTAGTGATGAAAGGAGGAACATGTGATTGGCTTCCCCTGTTACAAGCAGAGTTGGCTGGTACTGTCACATCAGAAGTAGGCAAAGGGTGGCTTATCCTGGAAATGCATCACTAGCTTCAACAGACTTTATAAGGCCAAAGCTCCAAGCTTCAGCCTTTTGCATTGATCATTCCAATTCTTTAATTTGGGATACGATATTCTGGATGATCCTAAACCCCAGCATTTGCTTGATAAACCTGCAGAAAGCAAAGAACTCCCTTATAATAAGGCAGTGTAACAGAAGGCTTTGCCCTGCCTGTTACTTCTCAGCTGTTGCTGGTGCAGATCAAGGGTTAGCTCCTCAGCTGGCCTTGATTTCAATGAAATGCCACCTTATTATATCAGCTGAGGATCTGGTCCACAATGCTTAATTCTTTCATTGGCTGGAACAAAGAGCAGCCTGGCAATGCAAGAACAAAACCTGTTATTGTTGTTGCTAGAGCAATGTGATTGGCCTGTGGAGGGATCACATTTGCTCTAGTCATTCAAGTGGAGTATTAATCTTGTATATAGTTGCATTACAGAGGGGCTGAAAAATTGCCTTCTTTAGTAGGATGTCGTAAAGAAAATTAGCTGTAGGGAGGCTTTGTTCTTATCTAAAAATGACTATTTAAAATAAGTCAAAACAAATTATCCTGATGTGTATGACATAGAAGCATGCACTACTTGAGTTATCATAATTTCATCTTCCTATAACAGATTCCTTTAAAAAATGTTGATCAACCTGTATTCCTTGTGGACTTTCTGAGTTTGGGTAATAGTGCATGAATCTTTAGTGTATGTTAAGCTTGCCTATTCATTGAAATTGATGGAGATGCATGATTTATGCCTGGAGAAAATGTATCCTGATACTGAAATAGGATGTAGTTACAAATGCACACAGAGGAAGATTCTGCATACTGCAGTGTGCAGACTCACTTGAGGGGATAAAAAAACATGAATGCATGCACACCTGAACAGTTTAATTGTATATTGAAGAAGCTCTTCTGGGAATTTTTTTGTGTTGCTGTCTAATTTTGATTTTTATAGATGTTTTTACTTCTTAACCTGAGTTTTTTCCTCTTGGTTGGATTCAATCAGATATTTTAAAAAAACCAAACAAAACCTGAAGTGAGAGCAAACCACAAAAACATTTTAAGCTTGCCACAGCCTGAAATAGAAATTAAAATACTAATAAAAACCCTCATGGGGGAAATCTTACAACTAGGCTGTGTAACCTAACAGGCTGCAAATTACTCTGCTCCCAGGACACTCCCCAACTTTGATGCTCCCTGGCTATGTAATGCTGGAAAGCTGCTTCAGTTCTGTTTCCTTATCTGATAGGAACGATGTTCCAGAGCATTTTGAGATCTATTAATAAAAGCCACTATGATGGCAATAAGACAAATGATATTTTAGGTCTTGCTTATTTGAAAAATAGTTCATACTCCTGACTTTAACCCTGCTAGAATCTCAAATTTTAAATAATATTCTATATAGGAAGGTCTGAAACACTGGTACTTCAGGTGAGTCCTGAGTCACAAAAATTCCTTGAACCTAATGGTGTCCTTGTGTATATAAGCCCTTAAGTATCTCTAAGGGCAGTATGATGTGACTGCAAGTGCAAAGCCTAGCAAGTCTTTCTAAGGAGAAGCTTGTGAGAACCCCCTTGCACTCCTTTTCCCAGTGTTCTCTCTTTTCTGGCTCTCCTGTTTTCCTTGTATCCTGTATTTAGAATGTTTTCCACTCTTTTGGTCCTAAATCTGTCTTCTCTAAGGGTTTTTCTCACACTGTCTCACTTTCTTGGGTTGTTCAACTGATATGTTGCAATAGTAAACTCTAGTGATTAAACATGGTTATTTTGCATTTGTTGTTGAAGGTGGGAGGGTGTGTGTAGGCCTCCTGGTAAAGCTGTGCTATTACGAGGGAGGGATGATCTGAGTATGGAGTATGTCAGGGTGCTGGGGGCAGGTTTTCCGGCTCTCATTTCTTGTCAGGCCTTGGCCTTCTCAAAGGGATGGGCTCAAACACTTGAGACAGCTTAGATGCCTGAACTGGAAGTGCAATTGCCATAGACTCCTTGTAAGTCAGACTTAATTTTTGCCTTTGGGGTTGTCATTTAGTTGAGAGACACCAACACAGATTTCCATATATAGGCTGGAATAATAAGACTTGATTTATCTCCTCTGTCCCTTCAGAGAGGGAGTGCTTTGATGCAGGGCCTATCCTTTATTCTGTTTGTACAGTGCCTACAGCAAGAGAGCAGTATCCTCTGGTGGAACACAGGTTAGAAGGATGGTTGTTATATATGCACAGTGTCTGTAATCCAGTGGTGAAAGCAGTTGCTCACTTACCTTCTCTGCTGGAAGATAAAAACTTTGGGCAGTTGCCAAGAAATGTGTCAAGGTTATAACTCCCGGGTGGGCTGCAAACATGAATGTCAGGCGTGCAAAGTGAAAGTGGTTTCAAGTGCAGGCTTTTTCCTTCACTGGATCTTTGAAGATTGAGAACTTTAAAAAAAGTTACTGTGGAAATTTCTGAAACCAGAAGAATGAATATTAGCATGTGCTTTGTTCTGCTCTTCACAGCTGATAGAAGCTGCAGTGTAAATGCACCTAACTGCTGAGTGACCTTTGACAAAACCAGATAGGAAGTCTTTGTTGTCAGTGATGATGATTTGATTTCCAACACTCCCTACCCCACCTCCCTAAGTTAAGAAGTCCTTGTGAAGTGGTTCACTAGCTTTAACTGAAACTTTGTGACAGGGACATGGTGACAAGATAAAGATTGCAGTGAGTAACAAGGCTCAGTCAATTACTGACTAGCCCATCACAGCAGCTTTGTTTTCTTTGCTGATAAAATATCATGACCTTTGTATACAGAGCTGAGCCTCCAGGAACAAAGCATTGACCATTCTGGGTGTCACCATGAGAAATGAACATTTTTCTTGTTAAAAAGTTAATAGGAGAAACTTTTCAATGAGAGAATTCAATTATCTTTTAGTTTGGTGTTCTGTACATGGCTGTCTGCTTGGATTTCTGTCCTTTCTTGTAGGAAACATGTAGAATAGGTACAAACCAGGGCAGTAGCTCTTGTCTTCTGAAATATTTCAGAAACTCAAAGCTAGCTGGAGCAGGGCTTATGCGACCCAGATCTCAGTTGGGACCCTTTAGACAAGACTGCCATACATACAGATGCTAATATGGTGACTCAAATCCTTCTTCAAGTGGCATATCTGCTGTTTTGACTGGAGCTAATAGTTTCAAGAGCACAAGGGGTTTGTAGTAACAGTGGCTGCAAAGTTCTGCTATACTCCCATTTTGCTATGTGAAGGTATGTTTCCCCCTCTCCTTTCTAGCTGTCTGAAAACATAGATTGTGGCCTTCTGGCAGGTTAGTCTGGGCACAGGGACTGGACTTCTGTCTTTTGAATAGGTGTTACACTTTCAGTACTGATGTAGCCAGAAGATTCTGAAAAAGGGCTAATTCTTGAGATCCCCAAGGGGGTAGTGTCATACTGCTGGAGCTCTTTGTATTGATGTGATGGGGAAGAGGCTGTTGCAGTTGTGAGTTCCTGTTAGCTTGAGGTGGCAGCAAAGTCTGGCTGACCTCCTTGATTTCCCACTGAAGTCATGAGAAGCTCTGATGATGGCAGTTTCATATTCAAGGACTGAATAGATTGAATCAAAAGGTTGGTGAAGCTCTTCCATGTAATGCTGTCTGCAGAAGTAGAGGTCCTCCAGCCCTTTGCTTAAGTTCTAGAAGACCCACATTCATAATGTTGGAGACCTTCACATCATGTAAGGCCAGACTTTTTTTTTACTTGTTATCCATAAGGTCTACTTCAGATTCCCTATCTAAAAATAGAAGTGAGGTATGTAAGATTAATGCTAAGGGTAATAATGTAAAAGTCAAACTTTAATATTAGTATTGGTGTGGAGTGATGCTATAAGATTCCTGGTATCTGATTGCTTCTGTGCTATAACTAACAAATAAGCCAGCAATAAAAATAAAAATTGCATGGAGTGAAATAGCAGCAAATTCAGAAATGCTTCAGAGAGCACATTGAAACTGGTAGGGTTTAAAAAAAAACCTTTGGAAAGAAACATTAAAAGGATAAACAACAAAGGAAGAACGAAAGAAAATAAAGACAAATAAATTACAGCAAAATTAAGAAGTAAAAGAACAAAATATCTTACACAGGGATTTTGAAAATGAAAGATGTGAGGAAATAATGAAACAAGGGAATAACAAAGTATGAGATGGACCTTTGTATATTATTGGTGTAGGTGCTTATATTCCACTATAAACACTTGTTTTGTACTTCCTATTTTATTTTCTGGTTTTATCTTATTCCTTAACCCAGAGAAGATCATTATAGCTTTTTCTAATAAGAGACAGTGCCTTCTACCTCTAGTCTCTAGGGATAACACAAATAGCCTTGTGGGTAGTTAAGAACTGCTTGAATGTTTTCCTTTGTACCACTGGCAGAAGTGGACAGAGGGCTGTAGATGGCAAAGGGCAGAGCACTAATATGTGGCTGAGTTTGAGTGGGACTTTGGAGTGTGTATAATTGTAAGGTGAAGGCTGTGTGAGAGTAGGCAGGAGGCTGCTTTCCCTAGGCAGTTTTCAATGGAGATCTGACAAAGTGCGACTTGTCCTGTCTGCCACCTATGAAAAGGTGCAGAAGAACATACAAAGTACCACAAAATAAAGTTTAATAGGACAGTCAATAAAGTCCATAGTCTTAGTTTATGCACTAAGAAGGGTGTTATTTCCCAAACTCTTGGCATGTAGTGTTACTAGAAAACTTGATGTGGAGATCAGCATATAAATTAGGGCCAGAAGGCCCTGCTATGCAGCTGCTCCAAATGTGCTCCCCCTGCCCTGATGCTCAGGGTGCAGTGACAGCAACACTGGGGTAAGGGATGAGGCTTGCTACAGATATATGGTGTGTAACAGATGCCCAAGCACACTCCAGGGTGAACCCATTACAGAGGCAGCACAAAAGTCAGAGCTTAATCACTCTATTTTCCACCTGGCTTTAGGTTATAAACCTGTAGCAAAAGGGGAGTGAAATGGCCAATGGATCTCATGAGTCCAGCTAGACCCAAACTGTTTTCCTTGTAAAGGACTTCAAAGAAATCAACTGAACCTCCCCCTTCATACTTGGTCTGGCCTTTTGGTTTATTCCCAAAAAGGAGACATTGGCATTGCTGTAAAACAGTTCATGGGGGGTAAGGATGCTGGAAGGCACTGAAATACAAATAGCCTTACCCCAGAGGGAAACACTGGCAGTTTGTATGCCCTTGTAGCCTTTTTTTTTCTACCATTAAATTTATAGAGTCTGTGTTCTGATGCAGCAGTGCTTTCTCATCTGCTCCTTCATTGCAGTGGCAGCAAGAAATGGGTGAGGACTGAACATGCTCCTGTCTGTGCCCCACAGTAAGTGCCATCTAAAATAATTTAGCTCTTCACTTACTGGCACCTGACAGCTAGAAAGGCTGAGAAACAAACAGCAGAAAAATAGCAAGGAGAAAAAGGGTCTGAGTCTTAGAGGTGAGACACAGCAGTGGCTAGTGCCTCTGAGGTCTTTTTAATAGAAAAGTCTGTAGAAAATTCCTTTCTTTGCTTCCCAGACCCCAGCATTCAAAAGTCAGGCAGTGACTCTGCTGCCAGATCCTCCAAAAGTACTATTCTTTTGACTTGTGCAGGCTAACACCAGTAGTGGGAAAACTTGCCCTGGATGCTGAATATGCCCATTTGCATTTTTGAAACCCAAGCTGAACCTCTATTTAGTCTGAGTCATGAGTAAAAAAAAAAAAAATAAAAATGCAGGAATCATAGTTGTGGGGAAAAGCAATAGAAACTGCTTTCTGGCACAAACATATGCAAGCCATATTTCTCTAACAGTAATTTCCCATGGAAATTTAACCTCCAAAGGACACTGAAGCTAAATTGAACTCTAAGTTTTGTAACATAAGATGGTATTGTTGGTGTGGCAAGTCTGACAGCCATAGAGTGGTAACAGAATGAAAGAAATGGTACACCCATATTAAGAGAGGAGGAAAAAAACTAAGCTTCTCCCAGTGTCTGTTTAATGCTGACATCCTTGTGTGGCTATGGCCATGTCATTTAATTTGATTGCATCATCTGAAAATGGGTGTGAAATTAGTACCATATGTAGCCAGCACATAAACGCCAGGGGAATAAATCATAGTGAGAGATCACACTGTCTTTAAAGAGGAAAAATTTGAGATTGTGCACATCTGAAACAACTGTACTTTCTCATCTCCCCAGTGGGTGACTGGGCACATGAGTGCCTTCCCTCTAAGAGGGGTAAACGCCTACCAACAGCAACTCTGTGGCATGATCTACCAGAGACAGTAGACAAGCCTTGTAACTCACTCTGCTGAGGACTGTCCCCTAATGGCAATGGGCTGAGATCTACATGTGCTAGGAGCTGGCTGTGGCTAGGATGGCCTGGTCAGCCAGATGTGCCTTTGCTAATAATAACAGGAATTGCCGTGTGAGCAAAGCTCCATCTGGGTTGCTTGCGTAAGCCACGGGGTATCGGCTCGTCTTCTCCTGGACAGGTTATGTAATCGCATCAGAAATCAAATAGACAATTTGGATTTCACCTTTTTCTGAACATCTGGCTGTTCACGTTTTATGCCTGCTGATTTTTATAATGGTCCTGGTTAGAAATAGGTCTCTGTGCACGCAGGCATGGAAAACAAATGCTGAAAGGCTGCCAAAACAATGACCTTGGAATTAATTTTCAAATTCAAGTGTGTATCATTAAGTTTTCTCCACTTAGCTTAAAGTTTAAGAAAGAGCAGTGTTGTGGTGTGACCTCTCTAGCCCTAATTCAGTGCTTATCAAATAAGATTCCCTCTTCTCTAATGCTGCTTTTGAAGTCAGCAAAGAGGAGGGCACTGCAGCCCTGCAATGAGCCATGATGTGACCTGAAGCTGGTAGCATCTACAAAGAGTCCAGTTGACTTCAACAGACTTTGGAGTGAGCTTGTAAAAGGCTACTGGCAAGGCATCTTGTGGTGCCCTTGCAGTGTTTTAATTTTCTCCCTTTACTGGTCTTGGATAGTCTGAACCTACTGACCTTTGGTGCATGCTGATCATCATCAGTTCTTCACCAGGGAAGAAAACTAGGAACAAGTTTTGCTGGAGAATTGTCAGAAGTGATTGCAGCTTTTAATTTGCTTGCCTTACTGGCTGAGGTCCATGTTGGCAGTTATTTCAGTAGCTCATTATTGTTGGAGGCTTTTCTTGATGTGTGTCCCTTAAAGCTATGTTCAAGGTATCTGGTACACACTGATCTCTGTCCTTTTTACAGTCAGCTTCAGGATCCCCTTCTCAAGTAAGTGAAGTCAATGGGATTGTATGTTGCAGCAACATGTAATCATAAGGAAAGATTTCACAGCCTTGTTCTTAATGGTTTTAAACCCATGGACTTTGAGGAAATTAGAAGATAAGTATGATAGTCTGTTCCTTCAAAGTCCCCCCAGCATTTCTAATTATCATAGCAGATAATAAAAACAATACATGCACACAAAACAGCGTTATTTTGTGCTTAGTCCATGTGTTTCATGTAGCAATCTGGATGACAGCCAGATCAGTAAATGACTCTGTTTTTAATGGGAATCAAAACCACAACAGATGTACTGTATACTGAAGAGTTAAAAATAACTGTTTGCAACCTCTATGCTTGCCTTTAAATAAAATGCATAATATACAGAGCAGTGTTTGTTTAGCATATGGAGACTTTAACATTAAAAATTGCCTCCAGTCTGAGAGTTTGCCAGGTTTATGCAGGGGGCCCTTGAAATTAATGACAAGTTTCATAGACCAAATTTCTGCTAATATTTTAAACACACTCAATATTCAAATGGTCTGACTGCTATGAGCTGTGGAAAACTTTGATCACTTGCATGTTACAGTAACTTTTGTGAAAAGATGTGCAAATGCCTATTAGAAGTTATTTCCTTACTGGGGAGCTGAGTATTTTTATTTGGTTTCTATCTGGGTAAATTGAGAATTTAATTCTTAAAGCAAACATTTTCTAATGCTGGTGCCTCTTTCTTATGACTGGTACCAATTCTTTCTCATTACAAATCAGAATAACTAGTTCAGCATTACATGGAGGATTGGCTGCATCTGGCAAAACTGGATTAATTCCAGTGTGCTGCATAACTCCAGTCTGACCACAATCCTTGCAAGAAAAGGATTTGTCTTTAAGAGTTAAAGTGCTATCCAAAATGTGTACATCTTCCAGTGTGCTTGGCCTCATTGCAGCTGTCAAATGACTAGGGAGCCTTTATGTAAATCATTTTGACAATATACATTTGTAAGCTGGTACAAAGAAAACATTTTCTTCTTTTATGAATGTTATATAGTGGAAGTGCTTCATCTCTGCATCACACTTAGGCTTTATTGCACAACAGTTTTAAATAGTCTCCATGTAAACTCAGAAATAAGTTTTAGGGAACAATTAACCAAACTACCTGACAGGCTGATTTTTTTTTAAATTTTGCTTATTTCTGCCAGCTTCCATACAGTACACTTTTTTAAATCAACATATTGAATCAAAAAACTCAACCAACTTGTTTTCTTACTCTGCTAAAAAAAGACCTTTGAAACGCCATGAGACTATAGTGATGAGTTATGCTGGAGAAACCAATATTCTATCTTTCATCATTCGTCTGGTGTCCTTGCCAAACTTCTAATTTAGCAGCACACAGTAGTGCACCAAAGTGAGTCATGAATTCTTCAGTATAATTACCACGCAGTGCAAAACTGAGGCTACAGGAGTCTGAACCTTTTCCTGTGTGTCGTTTTTGCCTTCTACTCACTTTTCAAATACCATATGTTTTGCAGGAAAGCTGTGCATTACATCACAGCTTCAACCCTGTTCTGAGTATATATGATTAAAAGCTAAATTTTAGCTTAACTAAAAGCTCTTTTCTGTAGGACAGGCATAAAAATGTTTGAATTACTTTTGCTACTCGTGTTTTTAAGGAAAACACTCTGGCAGAGACAGCCACTGTAGAGTTGTAGGACTTGATCTTAGATTTGAGTAAATGGTGCGATGTAGTCTTGCTGACACTTTAAAATCAGTTTTTCCTGCAACTGATTGTTGTATGTTCATACTTGTATCACACATGCATTTTTAATAAATGATACTTAAAGTAGTTGCAAACAGTAGTTGGAAAGCTCATACATTAATGTCTGACCCCATGAATAACTTAAGGGTCCTGATGATGATGTGTATTATCAGTGACATGTGAAGATGGGACTGCAATCTGGAGTTCCAAAATTGCTAGTGTCCAAATTCATGTGCATTTAAGTGCATCCATCAAGGATCACTTTTTACATGTTTTAAGTGCATACAAGGACTCAAATTCTAATGTGTCATTTGTAGCTAACAAGTGAAGTCTTCAGAGCTGTTTCAAGTTTTTGAAGCTTCACATCTTCCAAGTTGCTGCACATGACTGTTACTTTCAATGGTAGTCTGGAGTGGGCAAGAATTTAAACTCAGTGTAACCTCCCCAATACAGGGGAAGCTTTTCTTCAGACTGTGCAAGGAGATGAATCCTGTTTGCAAACATGCTAACTTAAATGTGTTGTTACCTCTGTATTTCAATTATTCTTGCTCACTCTATCTGTGTAACAGATGACTGCAACACAGGCACTACCAGAGCATAAAGAGCTGAGATGCTTCAAATCTAGGGCATTTCACTTCCTTCGGCTGTTGTGAGGATGGTCAGTGTTGAGTGGTATATTGTTCCTAGGTGTTGCACAAACTGCTTCCTGAGCTCTTAACTGTGTAAGTTCTCTTGCCACAGAAGGCACAGGAAAAATGTGGTTGCATTTCTGAAGACAGTTACATTTCAGAGCTACTACAGAAATACTGCCATTGCAAGGTCCAACTACATGACTATACATCTCTCCTTAAGATTTTCTTATTTGAGAGGGAAACATGCCTTTCAGACATGGGTTTAATCAGCAGCTGTAGATAAAAGGTGATTATTTTCTAACTTGCCACAGGAAAAAAACCAATGAAACAAATGTTACAAACTCACTTTGCATGTCTGGAAACTTCCTCCACTCTTTCCCAATAACTGATTTGCTTGACATATCTTGATTCTGGTTTGTGGCTCAGCCCTGCATTTGCTTCATGCTTGGGTAAAGTCAATTAAAGCAGAGTGCTTGCTTGTGTGAATGGGGTCATACAGATGCAGGAACACTTGCACTTCACTGTTGCTGTGCTCTGCTAACTGAGTGCTCAACCACCATTTTTCAGTAATTGCATTAACTAAACTCAATAGTCTAAAAATTTCCAGATGTGTCATTTTTCCCTTTCATAACTGTTTATAGAAATACTGTGGGGAGAAGTTAATCCTACATCCATCTGAATTAGATATCTTGTTTTTGTTGCTGAAAGGGACCACTTCAGAACTGCAATGTTGCTGATGTAGGAGCTTATATAGTGGTGAGACTGATAAAGCTAATGAGTCATTATGTACACACTATTCCTTTGCTTGAAATAATAAAGTAGATATGTAAGGAGCATTGTCCTTCAGGTTATGGAGACTTCAGGCTTGTCCATTGTGATCTCCTCTTCAGTTGTTGCAACATCAACAGCTTTTCTCCAGATTATTTTTGTTTAGTTTCACAGATACATGAAGACTTTCAGAGCACAAGTAAAAACACTTTCTAAAAGAGTCCACAGCCTAAATGTGAGTATACATCAAGAGAAGATAACAGCAGATGACAGAACATACTTGGTATGAAAGGCAACATAGTTATGTGAGGAGGTAGTATAATCATCTGGGGTGGGTGAACAAATTGTTTCAGTGAGAGTATGTTGAATGGAAGATGTAGACAAAAGTTGCTGAGGAAGGGTTTATACATGAGGCATGTTGGCTCAAATCCAGCAGGACACTTCAGGCACTGGGACAGCATGAACAACCCCTGTCCTACTCACAGTGAATATAATAGCTAACTTTGAGAGATGGATTGTCTGAATACTGCAGTACTCTGAATTTTTTTCTAGTCTGATACAATTAGATGAAGGCCTTGCTCTGTGTACTTGACAACTACTAGATGCTGTGAGACTGGCCCTGATCCAACAAAGCATTTAAGTGATTCCATTAGCTTAAATGGCACTACCTGTGTGCTTAAAATCAAGCATGCACTTAAGTGCTTTGCTGGGTTGATGCCAGTGTGTGCCATGAGTGGTAAGATCAGATTTGTAGTGACCACCAGAGTCTTGCTTTGGTGTCTGTATGGTTTCGTTTATTGCCTCTCCAGTCCTGCTCTTCAAGTTGTGATTTCTGATAAAAATAAGTTGGTGACATTAAATCACGCCCCAAAAAAAGTGCTTCTCACTGAATTTTTACAATATACACTATCAGAAACTGTTCAGCCAGAGGAATGCCAAACTGAGCTGTTCCAGTTAACACTACTGAAGTGTTTGAGGCAGTTACAGACACTGACTTGTAACCTGTAAATGTTGTTTGGGAGCAGCTGAAGAATATTATTTGAAATGGCTGGTGTTCTTGACTGAATGAAGGCCACACAGCCAGATGCCTAATGATGTTCTTGGATTAAATGGAGCTATAGTCTGTGTATAATTGTGGTAAAATTATGTTGTAAAATACTATAATTATTATTACTTGGTTTATATACTGTTCTTAAAAAAACCCAAAGGCACTGTTAATTCAAAACTAAGCACATCCACAAAGTCTAGAAAGTTAGAGGTCATACAGGTGCAAAAGTCCACTGAGAAATTTGAAATGATTTACTCTAAATTAAAGAAAATGGGCTTGGAAGAGACCTCAGGAGGTCATTTAGTTCATCTGTCTCTTTAAACCACCAGCACCATATATTCCTCAGTCTCCCTAAGCTATCTCTTCCAGGACATAACAGCCTTTACCATTAGAAAGTATTTCCTGATGTCCGAATTGAATTTCCCTAGCTGTAATTTTATCTCATTATTTCTTGTCTAACCTATCACACACATGAAAAATAGATTATTCCCTTCCCATCTGCAGAATCCTTTTACAGCAGTCTCAGGACAGCACTGAGCTACCACTGTTCTTCCATGTGTGTCTCCCTCAATACATTTTTTTTTTTTGCAAATTTTCAGACTTCCCTCATTTCTATCCCTCTAAGATATTGCTCTGGACAACCACTTGTGAGGGACTAAGAAGGGAGTTGAAACTATGTTCCTAATGTTTTGGGCAACAAAAAAGTCTGGTAGGTAGAGGAAATTATCTATCTCTGCCTTGCCATATCTCATCGGAGGATATCAGAGTGCCAAGTCCTGGTATATAAGCATGTGCATGTGACTTTGAGATGGCATCTTTATTAGAATATTGAGAATTAAATGTTTGTTTAAATGCTTTTATTTAGCAGTAAGTGATAGAGGAGACAAAGCTGTGGTTGGACACAGCTGTTGCTGGAAGTTGTCTAGCTTTTCCCTGGAAATCTGGATGGTGGATTTGCATTCTTGCTCTTTCCCTGTGACTGTTGACTTGCTCCTCACAAAGGAGTCTCAGTTCTAATACTGAATTTTGGTTCTGTTGGGCAGCAGACAAAAGGCTAAGATTGATGCAGTTTACAAGCCATGCTTTGATTTCCATAAGCTTTGGCTGGTTAGTCTGTCAGGAGAGACCCAAAAACTTGACAGAGGTATAAAATGGAAAGAAAAGGGAAGCAGCTCCTGAAAGTCCTGTGCGCTGCTTTAGTCAAATCCAAGAAAGCTGTTGCAGGAGTGGAGTTATACTGTTACTTCCCTCTTGTGAGTGAAGTGTATATTTGATACAAAGCAGCATTTCAAAAGTTGAAACAGCAAATACAAATTAAAAAAAATCAATGGTGAGGTACACCAGATTATTTATTGCACAGAGGACAAGATAAAGCAATAGTTTATCTTGAAGACTGTACAATTAAGCTTGAGTATACCCTTAGTAAGGATTCAGAGTTTCAGCATGCTATATATCACTTAAAGATCTGTTGTGGTAAGGAATGTCTTAACCCAGGGGAGTATCCTTGACAGGCATCCCTGCTCAAGGGGGGATCCTGGGGTGCAGCCAGATGCTGTGCAAGAGATCTCAAAGGGCTCTTGGGCTGCCTACTATTTGTGGGGGTAAGATGATTGATTTATAGTAATTTTCCTACTGCTCTTACATCTAAGTGTATTGTTGAGGCTCGCCCATGGCAATGGTATTATGTATTTCCCCCGAATCCAGCTTAACAGGGTGGGATTGTTACACCCAGATACAATCATCACACTCAGATGCATCCTTATCACTGGAGATAAGGGTTGCACTGTCACAGAAGCCCATTGAAGGCTTGGCATGTTTGAGTTACATTCTAGTGATTGTGTTTTATCTCTTAAAGATCAGTATTTTTTATTAGATTGGCTCACTTGATAACCCTATCTAAGTGTCTGGGCACAGTTTCAAAGAATGGTAGGGGTTGGAAGGGACCTCTAGGGATCATCTTGTCCAAGCTGCCTGCTAAAGCAGGTTTGCCTAGATCAGGTTGCACAGGATCATGTCCAGGAGGATTTTGAAAATCCAGAGAACGAGAATTAACCTCTCTGGGCAGCTTGTTCTAGCATTCTGTCACCCTCAGGAAAAGCTGCTTTTCTTTAAAGTTCAGATGGATCTTCCTGGGTTCCAGTTTGTCTGCTGCCCCTTGTCCTGTCACTGGACACCACTGAAATCTGGCCCCATCCTCTTGACACCTGCCCTTTAGATATTGATAAGCATTGATAAGTTTGGGTGCAGTGTTTTCCTCATCTGGCTCTGCCAGTATTAAAAAACCTTTTTCTGGGAATATCCCTGGGAACATCAGGAATTCAGAGGGCAAGTGTTGCATTGTCCACTTTGAGTAACCCTTTCCTACATATGCACGTGCACTGCTCTTTTTGTTATTCCTAATGCACTTCAGGAAACTTCTGCAATGCTTGGCCCTACCTTCCTTGCAGCTTTGATAATATTCTCATGTTGACAGATGATACTCACGTGGGTGCAAAGCTAGTTATATTTACACTCTCCCAGAAGGCTTAGTGCAGTTGTCACAACTTGTCAGTGGTCAGGACCAAACAGTTCACAGTTGGTGTAAAGATATTTTTCTATTACAGAATTTGGCATGTTTAAAAAGGAATTGGGTGACAGTGATTGTTAAGATGTAATCAAATGCATTAAGGCAACTATTTCCTTCACCGTTAATAATGAGGAACCTGGCAATATAATCTTCCCTTCATTCTCTTGTTTCACTTTTGTGGTAAGAAATGAAATGAAAGCAATCAGGAGCTCCAGGAGCCTTTTTTGCACTGGGTATTTTTGTTGTCATAAAGACTATAAAAGTACTTCTGTCATGTACTTTTAACTAAAAAATTTCCTAGAGGAAATCTTTCCTTTATCATAGCTCCTAAGTGTTCCCATAAATGAAAATTAGGTTCTTAATTCATCAAGATATTTGTGAAAACTCTCCTTTAAACTTCAATTGCAGTATGTATATGTTTTTCTCAGGTAGACTGCTTAATTTTTAGTTTCCTATATGGTATATTTATTTGTTTATTAAGCTTTATATAATTGTTTTAAATCATTCCTAAGAGTTAAGGGATTAGGAAATGATGGGTTGTAGCAATAATTTTAGCTCATGTTTAATATCTTTGAACACTTTTCCACTACAGCAGGTTAAATAGCCACCAGCCTTTACCTTATAAAGCCTCATTTAAACCTAATACTCAAAGATAAATGTTGTGGAAATTGCCATTTAACACTTTTGTTTGACATGAGCTTACAGTGTTTTCTCAGCTGAGGAAAATGAGGAAAACTGAGTTGAAATGGTTGAATTCCATTATCTTTGATTCTGGTCTTTCTTTTAAAACAGATGATCTTTTCAGTTTGTCTAATGACTCCCTTGAGTTTGTTAACCTTTGTAATTATACCATTTAATTTTTCATCTATCTCTTAAATCAATTTATATAGTAGATTCAAGACAATTTCTTCATATTCTAGATTAAGCACTCTTCTCACTAGAACCTGGACTTCTAATTAGACCTCCAAGGTTGAGGTCTTCTGATGTGCTTTGCCAGTGCTGGTCTTAGACTGATCTAAGTGTAATAATGCAGACTGGCAATTTCTGCTGGGACATCTCAAAGGTAAACTGGGAGATCTCAAAGGTAACTCAGTCAAGTGGATGAATATTTTTATTATTACTTTCCAAAGTGATAAAGTTGAACAAAAGGGAGGTGAAATGATGTGGAAGATGAGGTAATCTAAAACTCCTCATGAATGGCAAGACCCCATACATTGCAGTGGTTTTGGATCTAGCCTTCCGAATAAGGATAAATGAGACTTAGTGGATATATCTTGAGATCCAGTGGAGGATGTGTACAAAACTTTTTTTCTCTATCTTAACTGTATTGCTCTTTACACTACTTACTTGCATGCAGGTGCTCAGCCAGGCAAGGTGATCTTGCTCAAAGGGGAAACTCACTTTATATGTTCCGGATGAATGAGATCTGACTCTTCCCTTTATTCCTTTTCTAGTTGGTGAGAATCAGAAGAATTCCTGGAGATTTGAGGTGTTTTGGGTTTTAACCTCTGAAACAGCTAATTCAATGAACCAAAGCTGAAAATGAGGGAATGAGAGTTTTATGATCTGAGAAACATAGAAGGAAAATTCAAGGGATCAGGTGAATGAGTTGATCATATCAGACCCTTCACTGACTTCCGTGAAATCCTGGATTGGGGCTGCAGAATGATGCATTTTCAAAAAAGATATAAAAATGGTTTGTGAGGAATCAGACATGCACATGACTGTAATCTCACTCCATGTCACAAGGCGACTTGAAATCCAGCTCTACAAACAAGAGGTTCAAAATAAGAGATCATCATTTGGAGACGTACAAGCCATGAAACCAAGATTTAAGAATCTCTTGTGCTATACCAGTAGGGACATGGATGACTTTGGTAGCAGATCAAGTCACTTCATGGTGTTTGCTATCACAGTTAGTTGTACCCTATTATTAAGGGAGCTTCACTTCCAGACTAATAATTTTCAGAATCATGAATAGGACCTGAAAGTTGTCTTGGGCTAGGAGTGGGTGTGTGTGTGAGGGTGTGGAAATCAGTTCACTAAGTGGTGGAGATGTTAAATCTCCTAGCTTTTGCATCCTGTTTTTTCTAAGAGGTCCCATTTCCTGGCAGAGCCATGTAGCACTGAGGTGCCCTAATGGGTTAGTCCTGAAGTCTTCCTACTGGTGTCAGAGTAATTGACCTCAGCACCTTTTCTGCTTTCTCTTACTGCTGAAGTCTTTCCTCCTGGCTGTTTGGGTTATGAAGCCTGCAAACACAGGGCAAAAGAAGATTTATAGTATCTGGTTTTTTGACTGTTTCTTATTTGCCTTTGAGCAAACTTGTAGAGAGTGGAAAAAGATGAAACAGTATGGATCATGGAAACTTGTTCTTTTAGAGACTGCTGTAGTGAACTTTGGTTAAGGCTGATGAACTAGACTTCAGGGCAAATACATGAAGCAAGTTTGAGCTAGCACAGCTGTGAGATGTTTGCCTAATGCCATTAGCAAAACTGCTGTAAAAGCTGCTTTTATGCTGAATGAGGGAGGTCCTTGAGATACAACCAGGCTTCCCTACTTATGGGTTGTTGTAGCTTGTTCTGTGCCTATCCCTGGCAAGGATTTCTCACTGCACCTCTGCCAAAGTGAAGGCTTATAGCCCTTAGGAACATGCTCTGTCTTTCAGTGCTTTATAGGCTCTCAGTTTCTTCTCATTGGTTTCCCTTCTCATTCTGGGGAGGTGAGCACATGGATTTTAGTCCTCCAACAGAGCATCCTCCCTGCGTGCAGCAGGCTATATGCTAAAGCCCTTTACTCAAGGACAAGTGTCTTTTCTGCAGCATGTCACTTTGGACCTGTGTGCTGAGGGTCGCCAAAGCTGCCAGCATCTCTTATGAAATGCTGAGCCTGGGGATAAGCCCTGACTTCTCACACTAATACCACCTCAGGTGATGCTGTGCTCAAAAAGAAACATATTGAAAGAAACCTGTTCCCAGCAGCTCCCTTGCTGTTGAACTTTCCACTGGTGCCAAGATCACAGTGGCAGAGACCTTGTTCATCTCCCTGCATGCTACTGTGATCTCCTGTTTCTGTGAGGCTGTCAGGATGGCTTCAAGTGAATTATTTGTGTTTCTAGGGATAATTTCTGTGATCCAGCTTCATTTTCCAGCAACTGACAGGTCTTGGAAACCAGTCTTTGGAAACAAGTCTTGTCTCATTCTTGAGATGGCAGTCCCTTTCTGCCTAATGCCCTGAGCCAGAGCTCCATACACAGTGGCTTGGGGTGCATTTGCCTTCAGCTTCCTGCTCCCTAGCACTCATGGGTCATGTTACTGCAAAGCTGTGACTCTTAATGTGGTGTTCTCTCTCTTTAGAGATGCTCCCTTCATGTTTCCTCTCCAGTCTTTCCCATGTTAGTGCTGTTGTATCTTTCTTGCCAGACCAGTATCACTCAATTCCCTTCCTTTGCTCCTAACCTTTGCTGTGGCTTACTCTGCTGTCCCATCCCCAGGCCGTTGGAACTGCTCTAGAGGTGGGGTGGGAATTGCAGAGGGATTTTGGTTTATGGAAGAGTATCCTAATTGTGCTCTACAAGAGCAGGAAAAAGTAATGTAGACTAAGTTTGTATCACCTGATTCTTGCATTTGGCTCCCAGTGTATGGAAGAACTTTTAGAACACAGGACTGGGCTTTGACCAGACTTTTTTCTTCCTTTACTCTTTTTTCTTTTTTTTTTACTCTTCCCAAACACAAGACTTCCAACTCTGCATCTGATAGAGGGGGAAAAAAGTGCTTTTTATTAATTGTTGAATAGAAAATCAGCGGCAGCACTGCAAGGACAAATTTATCTTCCAGCTCTTCAGCATGTACTTCAGTCATTACTTTGTCAAGCAGACAATGCTCATCACTTATTCTCTGGAAGGATTTTATATATACACAAGTAAGGAGAATATATGTATAATGAAATAACAAGTCTTGGCATTTCCTACAAAAGCAGCCAAACATTCAGATGTGATCGGTTTGTATTGAGGAGAAACTGCTAGAAACAATAGTGGCTCAAATAACTGATGAGAGAAGAATTTGATCTCTAGCTGGTGGCTGTAATAAATTTCTCCTGTCAGCTCAGTTCATTTACTGCAGGTAGAGCCCTGTGCAGTGATTAAAGAAGCAAAATATTTTAGGCACAAGAAAATGTAACAATTCTCCCAGTGAACTGGACAGAAATAGCTCGGTGGGTAGATGGATGGAAGAGGAGGTGCTTTTATTTGAAGTCCATATTAAATCAGGGAGCAGTTATTTTTGTTCCTCACTTGTTGCAGGTGTCAGTTAAGCAAAATGGTATTTCTGGGACTACTGCCTTATACAGACTATGTCCAGCCTTTTCATTAGCACTTGGAGAGATGAGGCAGGGGAAACAATACATGCTTCCTTTGTGTGATGGGCAGGTAGGAAGATCTGGGCAGGAGGAAAGGGAAGGTAGGGAGAAGAGGGAAAACTCATGAACACTCATTTTGATTTGCTTTAAGTATGGGTGGTGGTCATGACCTGGATCTTCTCCTTCCCAGCATGTAGGGCTGGTTAGCCGCTGAAGGGCAGAAACAGAGCAGATAAGGGATAGAAAAGACCCAGCCCAGAAATGAATAAAGGCTGCTGAGTGTCCACACAACCCATTCCTTGTGTTGACTCCTGTCATATGTAAAAGCACATCAGTGCTCTGCTCTAAATATGAAGTTGGTTTTTTGTGAGGACATTTGGGTAGCCTGGATTGCAGTCAGATATTCTAAAGAGAATTAGACCCAGGGAGAGAAAGCCCCATTGCCTTTCATCAGGGCAATGTAAGACTAGAAAGCACCACTGGGGCCAAAGACAGCAGCAGTTATTCATAACTCATCTGTTCTGTGAAAGAAAATGAGTAAGTAACAACATTGTCCTAAAACAGTTATGCTTCATTAACATGTTTTTGAATGTTGATAATTCTTTTTTTATAATTTAGTATGCCAGGGTCTTCCATCCCTGTAGTTCTTTCCATATGGGATAGCAAGCACAAGAGAAAGCAAGCTGTCATGACCATCAGCATGTCGTTAGAGTTAATGCAGGAGTTGTCAAATGATGCCTGTTTGCTGCAGCAAAGCTCTGTATTAGCATGAGGCTGCATAACTGTAGCATTTATCATCAGCGAGTATTTGAAAAGATCATTTAGTATCTGTCAAGGCTGCTGTAATATTTTTTTTTGCCAAAGAATTTAAGTGGGAAGATGTGTGTGTGCGCCTGCACTTCTGATTAATTGTAATCTCACATAATGCACTCCTCAGCTTGACATTTTTAAAGTAAGGATAGGTTGGTTGATTCCTGAAATTAATTAGAATTCAGATTCTGGAGTGTGAAAAACGGATAGAGAGTTTTCTATAAACCCTTTAGACACAGCTAGAATTTGGACTGATTTATTATGCACTTCTACTATGCTCTGCTGCTCATGTCATGAAATCTTTAGGAATTTATTGCAGGAAAATGGTTCCTTTTCACCAATCTGATGCAAGAAGATGATGGAATTAGTATTTTAATTGCATTTTGATAAAGGAAAACAAAGCCAGTCAGGGCTGCAGCCCTTGGTACACCTAATGAATTGATTCTCTGGTGTCCTTAATTCAGAGTAAGAAAAACTTATCTGTGTGAATCCCTCTGTGAAAATTTTAAACCCCTAAAAGCTAACATATGCTGGGATATCTTATTTGCCTTCCCTTGAAGGAATAAATTAGCAAAGTCAAAATACTTCCTAGCACTTTAACAGGATAGTCTTTTGGTGGTTCTCCTTTAGGTGTTAAACTTATTAATGCATTTCTTTAGAAGGATTAAATTGTCTTCAAGCTTTCCTCAAACTCTGACAGCAAAGATATTAACTTCTGAATTCAATGAATGCTCCACATAAAGGTCTGCTCTGGAGTGGATGTTTTGGAATTACATCTGTCTGCTCAAGGACTTAATGAGAAACAGCCATGACAGTATGAAGAATACTGTCTTAATCTGAATCCCTTTTCATGTGTAAACATGGTTAACTTTATCACACTGGACAATCTTTGATATTAATGAAGAAACTTTCCAGATAAGGATTAAAATACAGTAATACCTGCATGCTTGGAAGTCCAGAAGATGGAGGTAATATATAACAATGTTTTCTGGGTTCTTGTAGAATAACTCAAATGTGTGATTTGGATCTAAAGAAATGTTTATAGCAATGTGATGGGTATCAGTGTATCTCCATCGAGTATCAGAGCCTCACTGGGAGCTGCAAGCAGACTGTTACAGAAGAATAACAGGATTTTTTTCATTAAGTTCCTCCCTGTTAGCTCAGACAAGAAAACCTCCTCCCCTGTTTGACTCGTACAGTAGGTAAAATAAAGATCTATATAAGGTAAAATTTAAGTGCAGCAAGAGCTTGGAAGAGCTGTTTTCTAGGAGGCAACCTTAGCAGGCATCAGTTTGAAAAAGAAAACAGACATTGATTTATACTGTGTTATAGAGGAATTATGTTTCTGGTAGTAAAAGGAAATCCCAGTTGTTGTCTCCAGATGTACTTTCTGTTAGACTCTGGATTGTGACAAAAGCATCATCTGCAGGTTGTAATTCTCCCCTCTGGAGTTTTGGAGTCTGAGGAAGTTTAGTAGTTCACTCTGAGATAGCTTTCATGCCTTGTTAACATACATGGCAATCATCTGCAAAAATTGCTGACCTTATCAGGCTATGAGGCTTGTGTTTTATGTGGATGAGTATTTCTTGAATTTCTGTTTTGTAGTGAGGACAAATCTTTTGCAGGTTTATCATTCTTCAGTGTTACCTAATCACTTAGTGACAGCATTGCCAGTCATTAGGATAACTCAAACCAAAGCAGGAGGAGTTTCTTTTCTTGGAACACTCAAGTGACAGAGCAAGAGGGATTGTCCATTTTTTTTTTTTTCTCTCCCTCACAGAACTTATTTTCCTCTTATCTGCACTGCTGGTCTCTGTGTATTATCTACCTCACTTGCTCTCATGAATATAGATTCTAGGGATTGTGCTAACACATTTTTCCTTGCTTTCAGAAATCCAGTCAGTGCTACATGTAACACTTCAATAGCATATATGGGTCAGGTTGTATTGAGCTCATCTGATGAGCTCTGACTGAAGTACCTAGGGACAATAACCCAAATACAGGCCTGTGTTCCTCTAGTAACCTGGTTGTAATACACTTCTTGTTATGTGAGTGCTTGACTACCTATACTGTTGTGATTAATGTTATGCAAAATAAAATTTAGGTGTTCCACTGTCTGTTATCTCGGGTAATATATCCCTGTAGGTGAATAAATTATTTTGTTTCCTAACTTGAATAATGCAGTTGGTATTTTCACATTATCAAAATTCTTGAAGTTTTCTCCACTATTCTCCAGTTCATATATAGGTGCTCTACTGAATCTCTAGAGGATGAGAATGCACTGTGAAACCCATAGTAAATTTCAGAGTAGAAAAAAAAAAAATCTCAATTGGATTTAAACAGCATATAGAAAAAACATTTCTATTAAGCAGCTGTTTGAGACCTTATTAAAAAAATACCCAAAGGTCCTGTAATGAAAGGTAATGCCCAAACCAAAGGGGTCTTCTATGCAGTGTAACACTTGACTGAGGCAGAGACTCAGCTAGAAAAGGTATTTGCTCTTGGTCAGGTTGGATTTGTCTTGTTTTAGATGTGTCTGTGCTGCAAGAAAGCTGGGTTGCGAGCAGCTGGCTGGCAGCCAACAGGGCCATCTTTTCATAAGAAATGGAACACATGCACTCCAGGTTTGCTGAAACCAGATAATTAATCAGATGATGAAAGTGAGACTGAAATGGAAGGGTATTCAGGTATGATCATCAGGTATCTCCCTAAATGGATTGTAATAGAAAGTGGCAGAATATGCTGGCAATAAAATCCAAAGATGAAGTGCATTCATTTAATCAATTCAGATCGATTAGTGGATTCAAAGACACTGTATTGGTTGTAGCTAATGCAGAGCTTAAAGCATTTTATCATTAGTAATTAAAAAGCCAGCTCAATTTCCTATTTCAAATCTGTCCCATGTTTGTAGTAAGCATTATAAATGATAAAATAATACTATTATTAGTTATTTAATATCACCCATCTTTCTTAGTTGCTTGAGTAAAATTGTACTGTAATTAAACATGAATTTTTTCTCTTTAATTCTAAATAGACAATTTCCACCACCTTTTTGTGACTTCAAAACTTTCACAACAGTATCCACCCACAATTTTTTTTTTCAGTGAAGTGAAAAATTATCAGGGTTATATGTATTTCCTTAACTTTTTCCAGTGCTGATCCTCAATTTACTACTTCACAAAAATGATTCTTCTACATTTTTTTGTTTAAACTTTCCAGAAAAGCCTTAGTAGAGACACTTATACAGCATCATCCTTTTTACTTAATAGCTTGTTTGCGCAGAGAACTGACTGAAGCTATCCTGACAAATGAATTCTTTTATGGGTGTGAGCTGTATTTCCCTTAAGGGTGTGTTTGGTCAAATTGTACCAGCTCATCCTTTCTAATGTGAGCCAGTCCTAGGCTTGGAGGAATAAACTGCACTGGGACAGGCACTCTTCTGCTGGTGTAAGGGTACCCATGCCAGACAGTGGGTGTTGTAAGCAGTGCATAGTTGTTGTGTGAACAGAGGCTGGAAGGATGCTTCACAGTGAGTGTATCTCAAAAGCTCCCATTAAAACACTTCTCACCTTTCTGACCATTATCAAATAAGAAAAGTTTGGCTCACAGAAAAAGATGTCAAATGACTCTTGGCTGACTTCAAACCTGGACTCTGCTCTGTTACAGGAGTGTTGATTTAAAAATATAAAGCTGTACTGAAAGCATCTGAAAAAATAGGGGTGGTTTTTCAGCAAAAGCAAGGCTTTTTTCACCTGCACAAACAGAACTTTTCATACTAGCTGCAAGAGACAAAGGTTTCTAATACTGAGCATTTTGTTCCCAGCCCCTGAGGGGTCAAGCAGCTGTTTTTTCCTGTGTTGGCTGTGGAGGACACTTCAATATGTGGATCATGGAAGAATCAGAGATGAGTTGGTATAACTGCCACCTGATGCACCACATGCTGAGGTGGAGGCATGGTCTGTGCTAAACCAGATTGGACCAGGAAAGGAAATGATTCTTGTGTAATCCTTACCCAAGGATGGAACAGTGCTGCACACCGCTGTGTTTTCTAAGCTCTTCATATACAGTTTTTGTTTATGTAGATGTGGCCTTTTTCCGTTTGCTGTTTCCTTGAATCCTGATACTCTGAGGGTAGAAATCTTTCTCCAGTCTTTGACTCCTGAGTAATACAGGAGAAGCTTTACCCTGATCCACTAAGTACAGCCAAAACAACTCTGGAAAACAAGCTGTCAGCCACAGATTACTGCATGACCAGAACTGCAGTGATAGCTACTTTTTTTTCTGATCTGGTGTTGAGACTTGAGCACTCAATATTGCAGCCTGCTTAGAGGAAAGTTTTGTTTCAGTTCAGGACCCAAAGCAGAGGAACATATATTCTAACTTCAATAAATTAGAGTAGTCCCTAAAATTGCAAACCATTACTGTGAGATTTTGAGAAGTTATTCTCCACTTTATCTAAAAAAAAAAAAAATCCATATTCTTGCTTCTCCCATCTACCCAAACTGATAAACCAAACCACAAAAACTTGTAAATAAAACATGAGCCAGAGGAATTTTCAATGGCTTTGGGGGAAGGATGAGACAATAGCAAAATGTGTCAGTCTACAGCAAACCCCCACATGGACAGCAATGCATACCAGATGCACAGTAAAAAAAGTTTGCCCAAACCCCTGAGGTAGTTCATGAGTACTGTAAAATCCAATTGTGGAACTGATGCAGCAATTTAAATAAGCCTTTTTTCCTAAAGATCAGCTGAAGCTTCTGCTCATTTCCCAAAAGTTAATTTAAACTATATCTGTTTTGTTACATCAACTATCTCTTTTTTGAAATCCTTGTTCACAATGTGAGAACCCCAGCATTTCTAGCATCCTGCTGTCCGTTGTCGCTTGACGCACTCAACCTTACAATCTACTCTGATGCAGAAAAAAAAGTGTTGATAGAGCAAAGGAAGGAGAAAGGAGGGGGGGAAAAAAACAACCTAACAACAAAAAAAATAGCCAACAAAAATGGTGGGAGGGGGCAGTGGTACTACAGCAATGCTGTGCTTGGGCAGTACGTGCACATCTGCAAGCAAAAGAAAGCGGAACAGAATTTGCTTGCTCAACTACAGACATTCAGTTGATTGGTACCTCTGATAAGAGTACAGAACTGATCATAGGGATGTTCATCGAATATCTTTCTATCAGGGACTGAATTCCACCAGAATCAACTGTTTGTGAAATCATGTTGTTTAGTTAGGGTTTTTTGTTGGGGAGGGGAGTGGTGTGTGAAGACAAGAAAATTATAGTCAAGATGGTCCATGTCTGCAGTAGTAAAACAAGAATCTTCAGTTGTCTCTGGAGAATTTCAAATTATATTTTTCCTAATGTCATAGAAACTGTCAAAAATAAAAAGTAATTAATGCAGAAGCCAAATGTTTTGATAAATCCAAAGCAAATATTTCTTCTAAAATTTCTATTGTGAGGAACTTGGAAATGTTGGCACTTTCTTTTGATGTTCACCTGAACATAACCTCCATGAAATAAGATGTCCTATTCTGACCCAGGACTACAATGAAATGCTCTTACAGGCAAAATTCTAGTGGTCTGAGCACCATCAAGAATTTGGTGCATATGGTTTTAAGTCCTTCTATTAACACATGTTTTCTTCTCTTTTATTCCAATAGTTTTGTTTTTTTCACACTTCATTTATCTATGGCGAAATGATCAGGACTATGTAGTTTAGAGATCTAGATGAAAACTGAGAGGATCTAAAGATTTCTGGTACATCAGAATTACGAGAGACAGAATTCACCTTACATTTTATAGAATTATCAGTTCTGGGAAGTGAGGCTGAACATGGGGGTTTGGGTAATGTTTTCTGGGGAGTGGATATGATTCAGAACAGATAGAAAAATAGTATTTGTCTGGGCATCTTTGTTTTAACTGCAAGAAGTAGTGAGAGGCAAAAATTCAAGGCTTTAAGAAGGGTCCATCTGTTTAAAATATACACTGGATAAAACCCTAATCTGTCTTGTTGATGGGTATGAACATGTTTTCTCATTTTCCTTTTTCATCTGTATTAAAAAAAAAAAAAACCAAACCCTGTAAGTGTAGATGTGCTGTACCTTTCAAGAAGTATATACAATAATCAGGATTATATTTTCATACAGACAGGGAAATTTAAAGTATTTCTCTTTGTCCTGTTTCTGAAAGAAAGGCAAAACAGGTTGTGTGGTAGTATCCTTGTAACAGCTGCAATGTGCAAATGCCACTGGGGTGTGTATGAATGCATCTTTGTAACTTCCTCTTTACAGAGAAAAAGGCAATTCCTGTAGCTTATCTGATTTAAAGCTGTGCATTGCTAGACCTTCTTGTGGTGTCCAGGCTTACAACTAAACTGAATCTTCATCCCATTGAAGTCAATGGGAATATAGACAGTTGACTTGCTGGACATTTATTTCTGAGACTGGTATTTCTGAGCATCTCTGTGCTCCTCTCATGCAACACCTTGGAGGGGGGGAAGCTGTGTACAGGAGCTGGTTGTAGTTGGGGCATGCCCAAGTACATCCCTCTATCTGAGTATTGCTGATGGATGCCCCACAGGAACACAGCAGTGACTCAATTCCTGTCATTCCCTGAAGTGTCTTCAGGAGGTGTGTGCACTAAATTTGGGATCTCTTACCATTGGAGGAGACAATTTATGGCTATTTCTTCACAGCAAAGAGCTGGGCCTCTTAAGATGGAGAAAATATTTAACCACATTGTTCCACATTTCATTATGATGTCATCTATTCTGGGAACAATGATCATAATTTTAGTACATATTTATGAGGACAGCAAGGGGCCAAACAGGAAGCATGACACGAATCATCAAAGTAGGGCAGCACTCCAAGTTAGTTTATATTAACTCATATATAGCAAGGAGAGGAACAGGGAGGTAGGAGCAGCAGCCAGCAGGAGTAAATAGATACACATGGGAAAGATGTATTTTTCCACTCCTGGTGCTGAGTCCATTCTGGCTTGAGGCTACAGCTCAGCAGCCCTGTTTGTCTAGACATGTCCCAGGTTGGATGTTTGAGGATGAGCGGCAGCGCAGCGAGACCATTAGCACTGGCAGGGCTGTCTGCCTGCAAAGCCTGCCCGAGCTGGCAGTGCGTGCACAGACCTGCAGCTCAGGGGACATACTGTCTGAGTTGCTGTGTGTGTGTGTGTGGGGGGGGGGTCTGATGCAATTTGTTGGGTGGATGGTGGGTGTGCTTTGCACCCTGACCTGTTCATGGGCTGCACCCAAACAGTTTGAGTTGGTTTGGTTTTTTCCCCCACCTTAAAAATGCTAGATAGAAATATAGCCATTTGGATTACGAAGCCTGTCACTGTCAAGTTTCCTGTATGATGCCTGTGCTGTAGGGCAATGAGCTCAGCTGCAGGGCTGGGCCATGAGGCCACTCTAAGGTTCAGCCCTTGCTGTAGTCACACTACTCTAGGTGCTGCACACTGTACATTGCCTGGGTGATATAGCAAATATCCTGATGTAAATCTGGCTGTTCAGGAGCAGTTTGTATTTTTCAGTAGACTTTCCCATGCCCTGTCATAGCCTTCATATTGCCAAGAGTCTTCAGTGCATGCACAGGTAGGGACAGATAACAGCTTAATTGCTTCACTTCCCCAGCAATCACAAGACGGGCCTGAAGTGAGAGTGCTGATCTGCATAATGCCTGTGAAACCAGGCTCTGGACCCTGTTTAGAGGAGCTGCTCTTTATGAGGACTGTGTTTTTCTAAACACAATGTTTAGAAAATCTGTGGCAAATTGAGGAAGGGCAGGGAGATGTTTGCTAGTATTTGTGAAATGTAACAGAGCATGTCAAGGGCAGTTTTATGACTCCTTTCAATGTTTTATTGTGTTTTACTATAAAAGCAGGATTAAAGTGTTACCATATAAACTAAGTAGATGCATCAGTAGACATTAAACAAAAAAAAGACTGCTTTTACTGGTGCAGATAAGTCTTGAATCTCAAGTAGGAAACTATTCTCAAAACAACGATTATTCTCAGAATGATAACCAAGTAAGCAATGATAGCTGCAAAGTTGCACCTAGCTTCATCAAGTACTTACCCCTTCTTTTAAAGGCAGTCCCAAGCAAATGCTACCTGGGAATTCCCATGTGCTTGAGCTCAAAGGGCACGGTGTTAAGTGTGGTGAAGATGTGGGAAATGCCCTTGAGGCCCAACTGGGAAGAAGAAACTCTACACTACTGTTACTGTCTATGCTGGGATGTTCTGCTTTTTGCTACACTATCCAAATTAAAACTTCTGCTTATAACCTGCAGCTCTGTGCATCTGATTCTTCTTTTGCTGATGTCTGTGTCAGGAATGCATTAATAAAACTTGGCTCATGTCCATTGATATGAGTCTCCAAGTATTTACTTCTATGAAAGGCAGGGAAAAGCAGAGTAGCCTTAGAGGCTCCAGTGACCCTTCTCCAAAAGAAAGCCTAATGCAATTAGTCTCCCCTGGTGTCTGTTGTAGTGAAATTTTCCTGCCAATACAGTGCTATGAGTGTATTACAGGCAGTGGGGATGCCTGTCTTGGCCTGATATCTTGGAGAGGAGAAAGGATATTTAGGGTATATCTGTACTGCAAGATGTCTTGCCGTGTAGCCAGAGCAAACAGAAGTGACTTCAAGGTAATGAAATGAGCCTACAATAATCATGGTGATGGCACAAAGTAGTTTTCAAGGAGTTTTGTCAAACAGCATATCCAGCATGTATTTACCTATTGCTTGAGTTTGATAACCCTGCCTTGCCCAGCAATGAGGTGGAATCCAGCACAGGGCACTGTGTGGTGCTGTACATCCTCCTCTGCTGTCACCAGAGGACCCTCAGGGAAGTATCCAAACCACAGGGGAAGGCTGGAAGGGACTAGGGTCCTGTCAGCCATGCACACATTTCCCCACAGCTCTCATGTTTTTCTGATCCTATTCAAATCTTGTTCACTCTTCCAAATCCCAGCAGAGCCAGTGGAGGAAGATGAGCATCTGGGAAAGGCCTCCACCAGTGGCACAAATTATGTGTGGATTCGGACAAGTCCTAACCTGGCATTTTTCGGAGTGAAATGCAAGATGTGCTGCTTGCTTTTCCTTGTAACAGCAGCTGAAGTGCAAACAACATGATTTGCCATGGATGATGACAAGGAGAAAAAAAGGGAAGGATGGGGGAGGAGTGGGGAAAAAAGTGTTGATTCAAGTTATGGAGGAAACCGAGCTCCATAGACAATTTTGATGAAGCTATTCACTTTGTGTGCAGCACTTAAAAATGATCTGTCAGAGCTAGAAACCCAATTATGTCAGATACAGAGGAAGATGTAATTATCTCCCCTTCCTCAGCAGGGCTTATGGCTACCATGAGAACAGGACACCGTAAGGGCTTCCTGCAGCCCATGGCAAGGGAGGAGACAGAAAGGAGCCCTGCCACTGGATTCTCCAGGCTGGGTGCTTGGGGCTGCCTCTCAGAGGGGTTTGGGCAAACAGCATCCCTTTTATGCAGCCCATCATGGACATTTCCCCTCTTTTCCCCCAACTGAGCCACTCAACCAGGCAATGGGATTGGTAAATTATTTCTCATGGGACTGAACCTATAATTAGGGGGGGGTGTCGCAGAGGTGACACCTCCAAGCATTACCCAAACCCTGCAAAATTAACTTCTGCAGAAAACCTTTAAAAGTAGGGGGGTTGAATTGCATTCTAATGTAGCCAAAGACCATGGTCTCTTTAAATGTTATTAAGTCAATAATTAAGTGAATTTAGAGTGTGAACTGTGTATCCACTTTAAATGGATTAATGATATGAGAATTCATACAAAATTGCTGTGTTGATTTTATGTTAATGGCTGTTTGAATATAAGCTGAACTATTAACCAAGGATAAGTGGAACTAATGTGCCAGCATTACTATAGAAATATAATTGAAAGGATGGCCTGCAATTTGCAAAGGGCCTCGTTTCTCTGGAGTGGGTTGGGGAAACAAAGGCTCCTTTGGACAGAGTGGAAGGATGTCAGTTGGGGTGGGAGGGCTGTAAATGGAGGGATGTTTAAATGAAGCCTGAATGGCTTCAATAAAAGCTCAAGGGGGGGATATAGTTCAGATGTCAATAGTGACATTGCAGACATGCAGCAGGGCAGGGTATCTAATTTAAGATCATCAGGTCGTGCTTTAAACCTCTCAGAGCATTCCTAATACTGATGTGTTTTATGCTAACAGCCAATGAACAAATAATCCAATGATCTTGGAGATAAATTTGTGCTTAAAGCTGCATTTCATACGAAATTTCAACCTTTCCCCCTCACACCATCCCATCCTGAATTCAGCACAGCAGGGACAGGGAATCTCTTCCAAAAGCATGGGAAAAGTTGTATTGGTTGGTAGAAGGCAGCACGACAAGAAGGAATGGCATGAAAATGAGCAGAGGGAAATGTAAGCTGGCTGTCAGTGTTTTTCCAAACAGCAAAGTCTGCTTGATTGTGGAATCCCCATTACTTGAATTATTTAAACATAAGTTGGATAAAAGCCCTCAAGAAAATACTACAGAGTGTATTCCTGCTTTGGCAGGCAGTTGACTAGGATGATCTAATAAGTCTTTATATCTCAGCTCTTGGAGGCTATGGTTAAAATGAAGACAGCATTGAAATGGCCTCCTTTGTTTTCAGCCTTTGAATTTTTTTATTTTTTCCCCCTCTGAGGCAGCATCCAAAGTGCTGAGTGGGCAGCCTCTGTGCAGCCTATGAAAGCAGAAGCATTTGGGGTACCCAGGGATCTTGAAGCCTTGGATCTCCCCTCATGGCTCTTTTATGTGCTAGTGTGGTTTCTCTTGGTTTTGAGTGGAGGTAAAATAAGGCTCAAGGCTTTTGATGATGATGATTTTACGTAATGTTGCACAAATGATGTGGCAGTGCTTTGCAATAAGTTGGCTTCGGAGGTGTGAAAGTGTGGGTTTAAGGTAACTGCTGCAAACTTGATAACCAGGTGGAAAAAGTAGATTGTTTTTCTGCTACATTAGTGGGTTGAATTGGCTCGGTTTGGTGTCTCATGAGGGACAGGTTGTGCAAGGAGGCTGAAGCTGGGGAGGAAGGAGCAGTGATGGCAAAAGGAGTAAGATTCCCACATTTAGCAATGGTAAACTGATGGATCAGCTCAGGCATGTTGTGTTACTTCATACTTGGTTTGCCTATCTGAAACTTAGGGATAAAGATGCTTCCACTGAACACTGATTTCAGAGCTACTGCTAAAAAGCTATGCACAAGACTAGGTCTGCTTTTTTTTTTTGCTAGTGATTGAAAAAAAAAAAAAATACCAATGGTACCTGGTTGAATGCCCAGATGTCTGTAAGAGCCATTGATTCTTGACTTTGAGGGGTAGATCAGGCTCTGTAGGTTTGCACATAAAGCCAGCAATGCTTTGTCAAAATAAATCAGCGCTCGGAATTTGTGGGCAACATTATAAACACAGAATTGGGTAGGTTATTAAGAGTCTTTCCTAATATAATGCTGCTGATATTTAAAGAAAATGTAAATAAATCCTTAATCATGTTTTTAATCCTTTTGAGGCTTGTCTGCCAGAATTGCAAACAAAAGCAACATATAGATATTTGGAAAAATAAGCTGCATGATTAGCTAATCTCATCTGACCGAGGCATAATGATAAACTGGAATGTATGTATTTTGTAGTTTGTTACTATTAGTATGACTGTGTTTCAAGGTCAGAAATTTTATTCATCTAACTCATAAAAATGCATGCTTGGAAAAAATTAAAGCTATTTTGTATTATGGATTGCAGGAAATACCAATATTCATTGCTTAGAGGCATGAAAAATACAATACATACTAAAGTTTTGGGTGAAATTCTTCCTTTATTTGTTTGGGTCTGGCTATTAATACATCAAATTTAGGGGTTTTTTTGACTCTGAGCCAAATCTCCACACTTGTAGAATATTCAGTGCACTTAGAAATCTACATCTTTGTGTGAAAATCTACATTTGCAAGTGCAAATTTGCATATTTACATGTTCAGTTTGTCAAAACTCTTCTAGTGATATTTTATATATTATCAAGCTGTAAGGCTTAGCTCTCTGGGTCTCTCTCCTCCTCTCCAAGGCACAGTTTAGTACTGCTGAACATAATTCTCCATTTGTACTGGGATGAATGCTTCCTTAATGCTGCATTTTGATGTATTTACTCATCTTCCTTGAATATCACTATTTTGCTTGCAGTCCAATCTGGTAATGGACATGCCAGTAATATATTTTGCACTTAGAGTAACATACTACTTGACAGACAAAGATATGTGAGTAGTTAATCATACAGGCGATGAGGAAATAGCTGCAGGTCAGCCTAGCAGCCAAATGGGGAGGCTCCACCTGGATGAGGAGCTTGGCAGGATGGGACTGCCAGTGGAAAAGGTTGAACAGCTTACTGTTGCAAGTGTTTCTTTTCTTTTTCCACAGTGCTAAAGCTATGTATCCTTTCACTGCCAGACAAATGGGCAGTCCCTAATGAGGCTTACATTATTGCTACTTAATATGCAAGTTGTTTTAAAGCAAGTGAAACTTGCAATGCTAATGAACAGTTAAGCAAAACACATTTTTCTTCACCGGGCCATTACTATCTAGAGATAGCTAATATCTGCTAAATGATTTTTCTCTCAAAGATAATGCCTAGATAAGCTGTTAATACCTCCTCCCATGCAAAAATTATGTCAGGTCCTCCAAAAGTAGGAGGTTGACTTTATGACTACAGTAGCAAAATATAAAGTCTGGTAACATTTCTACTTGCCTTTGGTGCCTACAGGGGATGGAGGTTATGTTTCTGAGGCTTTCTCCAAAGTCATCAGAGATAAACAGTTGCTTTTTCTTCTCTTTGTTCTGAAGGTTAAAATTATCAGTTAATTAAATGCTTTCAGTAGGTAACACTTTCAGAAAGATGCCAAGTATAACAAGACTCATGTTGTGGCGACCAGCTAATGACTGTGCTACAGCTCAGCAAGGGACAACACAGCCACAGAATATTCTGCTGCAATTTTTGGGGGCAGAGGCACTTCCTTTATGAGCAACGGTCCCCATTGCCTAACTGGTGTCAAAGCAGCTCTTCTTAGAGAGGAAAGAGAAATTTGTGCACAACCTTCTGCCTACCCCTGAAAAAACACAGATGCTCCCATGGTCATTTGCCTCTTCAGGGTCCAAACTGGTGGTTCCTAACAAAGCTTTTCTTTGAGAGCTTGGCTGCTATATTAACAATGTAGAGACTTTGACCCTGTCAGCAGTGTGGTTTGGCCGCAGCAGATTTCAGCAAAACCCCTTCTGAAGGCCCGAGAAGTAAAATCCACCATTAATTTGCAAGCCTTTATGTTTTGAAGAGTAGTGACAATGGGGATGCGCCCACTGTGTGCGCAGCCCCTGGCACCCAAAAAGGCAGAGGAGAAACCCACCTTGGAAACTGGATAACTACAAGAATGTGTAATTTATTTCTTTGGGTTCAAAGCTGGTTAAATATGGATTCTTCTTTCTACTGTGAACAGTATTTCCTGGACTCTGAGCTGGCTCTGGTTACATTTGTATGGAAATCAGAAGAAAAGCAGACCTAGCCATGTGCCTAGCAACCTGCTTTGCAGAAGGTGTCTTTGCCTCTTACCAGCCCATGTCTTTTCTAGAGGAAGCAGCCAGAGAAGTTGTCCTGTCTCTGAACGGCTCTTTGGAGGGGTATTTCCTTAAGGGATGGCAAAGTCATCTCTTTCATTATTCTGCCTTTCCAGTTAGGACCTAGTTCTTTCTCCTCCCCACCATCCCACTGGCTCTATTCTTCATCCAGCACCAACAAGTCCTTTGCAGGCACCTGTAAAAAAAAAAAAAAAAAAAAAAAAGACTCAGGTTGCTGTTCTGCCTCCAGATACAGACTTTGTATTCCCTGTTTCTTTAATAACATAGACAGTTACATTAGAATAATATTAAGGGGCAGTTTAATGAGGATGAAAAACAGTGCTGCCAACTTCAATAGAAAAATATCTTGAGTCAGGTTTTCATGAAGCACACAGTAATCTTAAAAATCACAGTTAAAATTAATAGTCTGGCCCCTTTTTCATTTGTGTTCTGTTTTCTGGGTCTTCAGAGCACAATCAAAGTCTAGAAAATTACTATTAATAAAAAATAAGAGAGGAGCCAGCTGCATTTCTCATGTCATTGCACGCTTCTGGCAGCCAAAGCTAAAGAACGCTCAAAAATCATAAGACTTGAGATAAAAATCATGTGAGTTTGGCAACATTGTTCCAAGACTCCCAAAGATTCTGTACCTCCTTCTGAGAGCGTAAATGTGCTTTAAAAATTACGTTATTGCAAAATTAATCAGGGCAGAGGATCAGATGGAATAAATGGAAGGGAATTTTGCAATGACTTGGATTTATGGCCGCAGGAGACTGACTCATGCCTCACTGCAACTCGGGTGCACATCCTGTCGTGCTGTTTTGTTCAGGACTCTGGACACATCTGAAATGAAGGCGTGTTGCATGTCTTGACTTCCTTCAGAGAATCAGCAGAATCAGTGTTCCCTGGGTCACGGAGATTAAACAGTTTATCAGGAGAGCAGTGTGGCAGCAGGGAGGTGAAATCTCTACATGGCCACAGTGCAGGAAATTTTCTTCCCTCAGTAAAGGAAAAGGTCAATCTTCATTTTCATCCACTCTATGTAATATTTCTGAAGTTAGTTAAACTCATGTTTGTGACCACAGAGTTAAACTTAGTCTGTTAGACCCTACTGATTTCCAAGTATCAATGATTTTTGCAATATTGCTAATTATATTATAGCTGTTCAAATAGTACTTTCTAAAGCTCTGTTCTCTAGTTGATCTGTGAATGGTTTACAAACTGCTTCTGGTTTCTGAGATTACCATTAGGTACTGGGCCAGGTAGTTATTTGGAAATGTGTATGATTCAAGCAAATAATTGACAGCACACGAACTGTTCATATACAAAGGGAGATTTTTCAAAAGCACAAAGGATATGTGAGCAACAAACAAGTGTTGAATGACTGGAAAAGCACAGCTTCCATGTCCTGTGTGTACTGTCTTTTAGGTAATTTGCTTATTTATTATTTGTGGAGTGTAATCAGCCACATTGTTTTTTACTAGATAATTTGATGGTTGTAACCATCCCCCAATAGGAAAATGATGAGAAGGGAAGAACAACAGATGGTGAGTCAGACCACTACCAGCTGAGCAAAGCCCGTGGCTTGCTCCTTAGGGTCCAACATTCATTCTTCCCATGATTACAACTGATGTTTTGGCCAGGAATATGGAATGAGTTTTGACTGTAATCAGCAAAACTAAGGGGCTGTGAGCTCCCTGTGGGTGGAGATGTTTTCATGCACTCTAAGCGCTTCTTCCCATATCTTTAGTAAAGGAGTTGAAATAGAGACTTGGATATTTGACAAATTATCTTCTCAAAGTTGGTAGGTGAGGAAAATCTAGTGAGGGTGCCCAAGGTTACTACGAAGTGACACCTCAGATGTAATTTGTCCCCCTGAGCCCTTCAATTCATTTGGAGGAAGGTTGGTATGAACTGTGCATCTGACTGTGGCTCTGCTGTGTACTTGTTTCAGATATACCTTAAGCAAATGTATGGAGTGAGAATTTTTTGTTGCTTTTTTTTTTTACTTTGTGAATGTAATGATAAAAAGAGAGTAGCTGAAAATGCCCAGCATGTGTGGGAGATGGATGGAGGACAACGTGTTGGTGCTTAAGGAACAGTTTTGTAAATAGATTGCACCTAATTCTCCTTTTGCTGATATTGAGCAATTCAGGAATAGCGCCGTTACAATCAGGAGAGCACTCAGTAGAAAACAAAGTGAAAAATCTCTTGCCAAAAAAAGCCTTTTTGGCAGATGCATACCGGTTGTGGCCTGTAGGTCGCAGCAGAGTGTATGCTTTTCATTAGGAAATAACACTTCATCCTTTGTTTTCCCGAAGTGGAATTCCCCAGTGAGATAAACCAACTTGTCTTTGGCCACATCACTTTAAAAAAAAAAAAAAGGAAAAAAAAAATATAGTCTTGACCTTATTGGTGAGAAGGGATGTTTCTTTAGGTTTTTGCTACGTGGATGTAAGTTATGTCAAGTGGTTCAGACCAAATGAATCAGGGCCATGTGGTCCAGCAGCACAGTGCCTTCTCATTATGAGAATTATGGGAAGGACTAATATGTACCTTAAGTGTCCTGGAGGTCCTATCCCATTAGGTCAATTTAATGTCTCTGTTTTATTTCATGTACTTTGGATCCAGAATTTGCACAAATCCACATAGTTTTTCTGTTAAGGTAATGTATCATATAGCAGTGGAGGTATGCATAAAATGACACCACATATAGTGCTGCAGTTAAAAACTGCTCCACATTAATATGATCCCCCCGTGTGCTACAGAAATTAAAAACTTTAGCAGACTTCACTGATGGAATTCTTTCTGTTTGCAAAGATGGATATAAACAACAAATTCATAGGTCAAGTTAATCCACTTTGTTGATTACTCACAAAATACTAAATACAGGTAAGAAAAAAAAATACAAACCGAATTGTATGGAAAGGTCAATGACAGTGTTCTAGTTTTCACCAGGAAATGGAGAGAGGAATCCAACACATTGTAAAACCAGTCATATGTTTTATAAGTTTATGAATGCCAATGGAAATTGAATGAACAATCTCCTTTTTGGTGGGAAATATTTTATTAATATTTATACTGATCTGCTTGAAATACTTAAGGCAGAATGGGGAAATGAGTCAAAACTCTGAAATTTAAAGCATGTTTTCAACTGGCTGAAAACAAGAAGTCGTCGTGATATTTTAAAGAGAAAGCAACCTTTCTTTCTTCAGAGATTCATTTGGTTTAAGGCCAGAAAGAATCATTAGATCATTTACTTTGGCTTTTTGTAGTGAAGGTCAGTTACCCCTATATTTAGCCTGAAAACATATTTGGATTTTTTTCTAGAAAAGGAACTAGCATCTACTTTTGATTTGTGCATGCTGAAAACTGCAGGCTCTACCATTTCCACAGTATTTTCTACAAGTAATTTATAACTTTCCCTATTAAAATGTGTTCTTAATTGCTCACTTAAAATTGCATGGCTTCACATTTCAGACCTTGCTTCTTGTTATGCTTTGCTCCTTTAGATGAAAGGGTCCTTTGATACCCAGTGCTTTCTTCTTTTGTGTGTACAAATATACCACAATCAAGTCACTTTTCCATTGTCTTGCTAGTTAATTAAACCGATTAAATTCCATAAATAATATGCAAGACATTTTTACTAAATTATTTTAGTTAGTCTTTGTTCCAATTTTCATCAGCCTTAAAAAATATACTAAACCAGAATAGTTTTGCTGGTGCTGTATGCAGAAATAAAAATTGACCCTCTTTTGGTGTGTCCCCTTCTTTTAATGTGTCCAAAGGTCAAATTTGCTTATTTGTCTTTTCTGTTCTTTTCCCCCCTAGAATAAGGGCTCGTTTTCAGTTGGTTAACACTCTCCTAGCTCATTGCTTTCCATGTAGTCTTCCTTGCCACAAGCATTGCCTGCGTTCCTCAGTGATATCAGTGAAACTTTGTATTTGGCTGAATTAAAATGCATCTTGGTTTAAGTGCCCAAAATTGCTAAATAATGCACATTGTTCTCCATGATTAACCTCTTATTTTCTGATGTTCATTCCTGAACATCAGATTGCTGAAGCTTTACAATCATTGACTGCGTTTGGCCCACAAGCACATTGTGCTACAACCAACCTGTCTTCTACAGTTTCATGTTTTTATAATCAGCATGTTGAGTTCTGCTGAGTTCTATGACTCACCAGACTGTGTTGCATCTGTGCCGTTATCTCTATCATCCAAACTTGTAATCTCATCAGAGAGTGACATCAGATTTATATGATGAGGCCTGTTTTCCATAAAACCATGATTACTGGCATTAATTACATTTCTACACTTTGTTACTTTAATGAATTATCTTTATTAAGTTTTTATCAGCTTTCCATTGCCTTGCCTGGCATTGCTGTGGGCCAGCTGGCTCTCACTTCAGGTCCACTTTTAACTTTTGGCACCACACTAGCTGTTGTCCGGTGTTCAGCAATTTCCTTTGTGTTAAAATGCTCATTAAAACCGAATTTCAACAGGCTTGACCTTCATGCCCAAGACACTTAACATTTTTGGTATTCTCTGTGCCCTTCCTCTTCAGTGGCAATAACTTTCCTATTAAGTGCTGGGAGGGGTCACTGCCATCACAGCACTGTCACCCAGAAATTCCTCTACATCATAGCAACTTTGAAGTTAAATTGGCAGATATTACAACCTTTAGACTTTTTTGTCAAGATTGGGCAGTTGGTTTAGTTCTGTTTATATGGGTAAAATCAGATGGGAGAAGCATTTCACCTAAAACTTCAGAACAGATATGAGAGAGATACACTAGCAACACTAGACTCAGTCATCTCTTGTGTATAGACTTCTGTAGTTCTGCTATAGATGGAGAAAGTAAATTACTAGAATCTCTCCCATATTCAACTTGAGGCTAGCATTACTCTAGAGATCTAAAACACCAGGAATTTCCCAATTACCCTTGTAGATTGACATCATTACTGCACCAGTGCAGGCCCTGAGACTGTGTTCCTGGGGAGCAATATCAGTTTTGCGTGGGTTACAATGGAGACTTGCATGGTGTGATGTTTTCATGTGAGCCGTACTACAACAGCCTTAGGCACACTATGTCTGTTCCAAACAGAGCTTGTATTTAATTTTGTGTTATGGAAAACTCTAGGCAAGTTTTCCACTCAGATACATTTTATTTTACAAGGGCACTCTGCAAAGTACAGCATTCTGTATAAGTTATCATTTATTTTTTAGGAAAAAAAAAAAATAGAAGTCCTTATAACAATTGAGTACGTGTTTGCTATTCCCAGGGAGCCTGGGTTATACGCTAGAAAAGTAAAATAATTTCTTTATCAATTGTTGGATATTTAGGTTAAATGATGAAGCAGCCAGTTCAATTTAACTCCTAGTCTAGTCTAGAATAGAAGGAAGGAGAAGGAAAATCATGATGAAAGAACATCATTTGTGTCCAGATTCCAGATGTGATGGAAAAGAAATTAAATGAAAAATTGTCTGGATTGCATCATGGATCCATTAATCTATAGATCAATATATATCTTTTTCTTGGAAATATAGACAACATTGTGGTGGACTTGCAAAGGTACCTAGCACAGAATGTGTGCTCAAAATCAGTTGTGTGAATAAGAATGAAGATTTTTGCCCAAGAGGCAGGTAAGTTAGTACACATCTGAAAACATCTGTCTTTGGAATAGGTAGTAGTCTCGCTAGCAATACCTCTACCCATTACACAGCCCTGTTGTCCATTGTTCTGTGAAGACCTTAACAGAAGAATCTTGCATACAAGCAACGGATGGTTTGATTTGGGCTGTATTCATAGAACAGTTTTAAATCTGGCTAGCCAATACCAAAATCTTGGCTGAAATGTTGTGATGTTAGAAGCACTTATTAAAGATGTGTGCAAACACATCTCTCCTCATCCACATTTGCATACCCAGAGGTTAGCTCAAATAATTGACAATGTCAATTTTTTGCTATTGTTTTTTTTACTTGCATATGGCACTGAATGTAATAGTTTTCTCAGTTTTAAGATCCCTCCCACAGATAGGGAGACATAGAAATGTCTTTCTAACATGGGCTTGGGAGTAGCTGGAAGAAACTGTAGCTAAAGAGAGGCTGGGATATGCACAGCTGTTCTTATTTCCAGCTGTTTTTTGTATGTTCTCTGGGTGGAGCAGATGTTGATAGCTGTTCCTTATAAAATATGTAATAGTGTACTTTATGACCTAATATATTTTCCAGTCCTAGGGCCTGATCCAGAGTCCTCTTAGCTCTCTTTACAGGCTTCTGGTGGCACCAGTAAAACTCTATCAAATTCTTAATGAACCAATGCAAGTGAGAGGTAATTTAGGGCCATTATCTTTGTAGGGTTGCATATGGTTCGGTGATGCTCTACCATTAGCCTCTAGATTTCTTTCCCTGCTGCTTCACTTGCTTTCACTAGCTGTTTTTTCACCAGCCTTTTGAGATTTATGTATGATAACTCTGGGTCTCTTACTCTGTCTGAGGCTACTTACCACCAAGTAAGTGGTGCCATCATGCTTTCTTGCCTTCTTGGCAGGCTTCTCCAGGAAAGCTCCAGGCACAATGGTGGTTGATAATGTCTGATGACATTTTGTGGCTCTTTCAGTCTTCTCAGTCTTATCATACTTTGCTGTTATGTGTTGTCAGCCACAACCTCCTCCTTGTGACTTAAGTTAATTGGCAAACATTGTTTGCTTATGGGTTAGTATATCCACTTTAACAGCCTTAGAGAATAAAGTAACAGGGAGAGCACACTGGAGCTTTTTTGTTATGGGAGACTGCTGCAGATCTTTCCCCAAGAGGCTATTTTCCATATACAGGGTGTAGGCTGAATCTGGGACATGGGAAACATAGCATATGCAGGAGCCAGACTGCTGAGAATGTACAGAGGCTAAAACCAGTCAGAAGGGGAAGATTCTGTGCTTGCTCCCAGGCTTGGGACTGAACATCCTTGTTGAGACCCATCTCAGCCTTGCTGGGTTTGCATCTTTACATTGCAAAAAAAATGGGACTTAAGAAACAAGAGCTAGCTATTCTGTCAACAAGTTTTATGTGCATTGCTCATTTATGTGCGTGGGCCACTTGAAGAAACAAATATTGCTTTGGCTCCTCTTGAAGAGGAGATTGTACTGGCTTTTTCCTACTTTGGATATGATCCAAAAGGACTAAAGCAGTTTCAAAACTAGTACAGGTATGCCAAGTACATATATATATCTCTCTAGTTTGATGTGGTTATGCTGGGGACTCCAGACATTTCACACCTACTGGATGTTTCTGGGAAATGTTATTTCCACTCCTGCAATTCCTTGTTTTTGCTCTTGTTTGTGCTTGCCCCACTAGATGAAATGAGGCTAATGATTGAGGGATAGCCATGCTTCCCAGGGATTTGAGGACTTAAATGCTTGAAAGCTATTAGTAGACATGCTCTGCTGTTGAATATATTGAAGCCTTTTGCTGCAGGGGATCATCCTAAAGGCTGTAGGAAAACAACAGCTCAGTATTTTGACAATATTAGCTCACAACTTTGTTTTAGCTAGAACAGTCTTTTTCTAATACTAATGTAGGTCATGCCTGCAAGATAATTTTTTCCATGTGCCATTATGATGTACGATACATGCAGAAAAACAGGGTTGTCCCAGGGTGAGAAAAAATTGTTTACTAAGCAGTTATAGCCCACTTTAATTTTTTTTCCTCCAAATTTCCCATGCTTTGCTTTGCCCTCCTCCCACCTCCTTGTTTTCCTGCATTAGCAGCCTGATTCCACATCACTGGCATAATCAGTTTAACTCCCTGTGATCTCCAGACCTCTGTGTGTGCAGGCAGAGAGCAACCTCATCCCAGTCCCTGTTAGGGCCTGAGGCTCCTCTGCAGCTCACTCTTGAATGTACTTGAATTTGCAAGTTGGAGCAGGGACTGCACGCTCACCCCTTGATGGGCATATTAAGACTGATGGACCCCGGTTTGTATGGCATTAATAACTTGCTCCTCTGGATCCCTTGCAAACCTACTCCAGATCTCTTCAACTTCAGTGGGAGCAGAGAGAAGTCTTCCACCAGCAGGAAGATGTCTCCTGTTGTTTCTGGCTTTGCCTGAACCTCACCCAAACACTGATAAGGAAAGTGATTGTGTTTACTCTGTCTAGGCTGCATGCACACATACACATGATTTATCTTCCCTCTGTTTGCTCTGCAGTTGAAGGAGTGGTGGCAGTGTGGACTGGCATACCTGGCCATAGTGTTACCATAAAGTGATTGATGAAACTGTATTCCTAAATTCAACTAGCAAACTGTCCTGAGCAGAGGTCTTGGGCTTTAGATATTGCATAAACTGAAACAGCACCTTATTTCAATACACCATGTATTAGGTTAGTAGTTTTTAAGGCAGTTTGATTGGTGATGATAAACAGAGGGGTTTTGCATGCAGCCTCCCCAGTGCTGTTGCAGTGCATTTGCTCTTCTAGCACCTCTGTACAGAAGAATGTAAAACCTAATTAACATCACCCAAGATGAAAGCTCTGTAATCCTGACTACAATCTCTAAACAATCACCCACCTCCAATAAGTCTCCAGACTAATTTTTCTATTTTGTTTAAGTTCTTCTGCAGATTTAAAAGAACTACTGGAACAAATAAGATCTTGTGGGGTTTGGGATCCCAGCTCAGTACAGCTGACTGGTTAACACAGTGGAAGCATAAGCACAGAAAACAGCCAAGGTGATGACAGCTTTTGCCCCAGTCTTGTGCTTCCACTGCTCAAAATTTCACCTACCATTTTACAAGATCTCTGTGTGCCTGAAAAGACTATTTTGGGCAACTTGAACAAAACTAGTTCAGCCACTTTGAAGACCACAGAGCCCAGAGAAAGAATAACTTTCCTATATATATATATAGAGAGAGAGAGATCAAACCTCTGTCTGTATAGGTTGTCCAGTTTTCAGACTGCTTGTGCTAAAACAGCATGAGACAAGCATCATAATATGAGTCCTTGCTGGTGGGGAAAAAAAAAAAGAAAATGTAGAGAAACTGGTTGGGATATGACCAAGTTGAAAGTTTAAGCCTACTGCTTAGTGTGTCTTCAGCTTCAAAACTAGTCACATAAAGATTTTGGGTTGCTATAATGCTTGGTGCTTTATGAATAGCCTGTGCAGTAAAAAAGGCAGTGAAGAATTACATTTTCCTTATTTAGTTTCTAAGTTCATTGTACTGTTTCCAGGAAAACTTGATTTTTCACAGCATATTAGAGATCAGGACTTCAGTTAGAGTGATGTAGGTCCATTTAAGTCAACATACCTCTGATGGTTTGTTGTAATTAAGGGTGGCACTGAGCCTCTGACACTGTCAGAGAAAGCAACATGTTTAGTTTCTCTAATGCAAAATAGCAATTTTATTTGCTGTTAATCTAAAACAACAACAAAAAAATCTGGAAGTAAGTTAATTCGATGTGTTCTTGACACCAGCAAAAGGGGAATTTTATCACTTTCACCCTATGTGTGAAAACATTGGACAGTTTTACAAGCAACAAAAGTGTGTGACCAACAGTGAAATGGAGACAGTGTAACTTATATGAAAGAAACAGCACTATGAGAAAATGTAAATATTTATAAAAAGACAAAATAGAGCCTGTAAAATTGTCCTCTATTTGAGACACATGGATACTATCACCAAGGATAATATAAAGGGGGGGGGGGGGGGAAGAAACAAAACCGTTATTCTACTTCTAGGGACTTTAGAATAATCTAATGAAAGATATGTATCTACACACTACAATTTAGTTCTACAGTTTTAAATTCAGGAAAATATACCACAGGCTTATACTAATGACATGTCATACCTGTGCCCAGCAAGATACTGCTTTTCCTCCCCTCAGATCTGTCACATGTTGGACCCAAACTTTCACCGTTTGAGGCAAACTCACATCACATACCCAGTGTGCTAAACTCTCTTCCCATTTACATGGAAATGGGAGGACTGAAGGATATTGTATGCAGGTTATAGTGTCAGCTTTCCAATCATATCATCAAAATTAAAAAGCAGTTTGATAAACCCAATTTTCCAGCTGAAAAACCAGTATTTCTGATAGCTGTAATCTTTGTAAGTGATTTCTGACCCAGTTTTCATATATAAATGTCCTTGCAGCACATTTTTCTTTTCTTTTCTCTTTTCAGTGCCTATTTGCAGTTTGAGACATAAAACATTATCATGTAAATGATAGTTTTCTTAGAAAGCAAATCCACTGGGATATATAATTAGAATATTTTTGTGAACATCTGAACCAAACTGTAGTGCACTATGAAGACTTGAAATGATGATGAATATTACTGCTCACATTTTTGTTTCATGTTTACTATTAGAACTATTTGGCAAACAAAGGCAATATTTCAAAATACACAGTTCAGTCACAAAAGTTCTTGCAACTGTGAGAAAGTGAGGAAGCTTGAAATATACACAAAAACCTTTGGAAGAAGGAGCATTTTGGGATGTGGAATGAGAAATATTATGAAAAAATCTTTAACTTATCATGAGGGCAATTCTCAGACTGCAGTGTCAAGGTCCTTCATGTTTATGAATGTTTTCTACACTAACCTAATAACTGAGAGTCAAGGAGAATCTATTAAATTAATTGTAATTTTGGATGGAGAGTTGGACTTTTTAAAGAATGTTAATGATTTTATGCAGACATTAATAAATCTGCAGTAAAACCTAGCATGCAGAAGACAAATGAGAGGCCATTTTTGTCCTTCATTCCCTTTCTCTTCTTGGAAGGCTGAAAATATTGTTTATATCTGCTGCTGGTGCTAGGGACAGATTTTTGAGTGCGCTTTTTTGAGCGTATGAGCCAACATTCAAATGTGCAGAGTGTTAAAGGGAGGGAAAGTGTTGTCCTTTTGTCTGCAGAGTGATGCCATTGTTCCATGAACATGAAACAGACTGGAAATTTGAGAACATCACCTTCAAAAAGTAGAAATAAAGTTCTTGATAGCAACTGGGAGGGCGTACCTGGGTAAGGTGGGCTTATAAGAATTTCTAGCCACTGTTCCTGAGCATCGTCTGATGAGTATGGCTTCAAGCAGGTAGCCCTGGTATGATGTTCTGGTATAGCCTGGCTGTTATCAAGAGCTTGTCCTCAAATGCAAAGCAGCCACTCCCATGAGAGCAAATATTGCAGTCCAGCAGCTGTGTTCAGGGAGAAATTCATTTAACTAAAGTGAGAACCTGAAAGTCTTCAATTCCCATCCTATCTGGCTCTGTGGCAGCTGAAAGACAATCTTGCACAGGACCCTGAACATCTCTTGTAATCCTAAATGAGGATAAACAATGAAGTTGATTTTGTGTTAAGTTGGTTGTTTGTGGGGGTTTTTTTTGTGTGTTTGGGTTTTGTTTTTTTTGGTTTTGTCTCTTTTTTTTTTTTTTTTTTTTTTTCAGAAAAGTGGATGTTACTGAATGTGAAGCCCAAAATACAGTTCAGTCTTTTGCTGCCACCTCTGCAGGGAAAAATGTAATTATATTGAACTCTAAGTTAACTTAGTTTGGGAAAACTTTAGTCTCTCTGAAGTATAAGTCCATTTCCCAGAGCATTAAAAAATGAATGCTGATGTCCAACCTGTTTCCATAGCAGACCTTTGAGGGTTTATGTGATAACACACCAAAGTCTTCCAGTAATTCCTCTGTAGGTTAATAATAAACACAGAGCTATGTAAGTCTAGGGCTAATACAATATGCAGAGGTACAGTGAAGCCTGGGCAACCATTTAAAGTGAAGGAAAGTGGTGGACAGAAGCTGAAAGCCCAGCTTTTCTCCATTTTCACTTTTTTTCATAAATACACATACTCAACACCCCTTGTCCTCTCCTGCAGTGTCACATGTTAGGACTGAATGCTGAGAATCTCTTAATGTTGTTGATGTATAAATTCCTAATGAACTGTCAAGACAGCATGTGGATTTTTCTAGGTGGCATCATTCAGGAAGCTTCTTGCAAAGTTTAAGTGACTAAAGGACTAAGAGTGAGCAAAGAAAGCAAGCCCTGGGATTTGAAAGCATCCAAAGCAAATGTCATTTGAAAAATAGACCTGAGGATCTTTGGTACCTGTGAATGGTTTGGGTAAACCACTCTCTTTTTTTAAGATCTGGAGGTCTATTTCTCTTAATGGGTTATGGATGGGGTTTAGGAATCTCTTTTCTGGACTTCAGCTTTCTGTATAATGCATTATCTCCCCATAGATGCAGCATATATTCTCCTTCCTAGGCATAGTGAATGAGGAGTATAGTCTCAGGACTAAATCTTTCTAGCATTATCTGATGTGAAATACACAGCTGGATTGATTCCTGTGTCCATTCTCATCTCTTTTGACTTACAAAGCCATTGTGAAGCTCTAGCGAAGAGGTGGTGCACTCTTGAAAAATGTGAAGTGCTCACTATACCCAAATAGCTTAAAATCTGAAGCTATTGCCTTAGGAGTTTGGTATGCAAAGGAATTATAGTACAGGAGGCAACAACAAAAAAAAAGAAATTTGAGGTGATGAATAGAGACGCTTATAAAACACTGCTCCTTCCCATCTTGGTGTAAATTCTGTCTCTGCTCTGCTTTTCTTAGTTGATGTTATGGACCTAAATGAAGGAAAATACTTAGTGTGTTCATTCACAGATGCTTATGTAAATTTAACTTCAAAACAGAAGGTAAGACCTTGATCTTCCAAGGACCATGACACACATGGAGAGAGATGCTGGTGCACAGTCCCTGGAGGTCAGTGGAGGTCTGTACAAGAAATGCTGCAAAGAGGTTCTGCCCTCAAGAGATGCTATTACCCCCCAAGAAACATGGGATAATTCCCACTACTCTTTCTACTCCTATAAAAATTTATGTAAGGAAGAGCTGAGTAGGAATTATCCATAAAAACATTTTTTCAGAAAATACAATTTCTGAAGGTAGAGGATTTAATGCCTTTTTGCAGTTTTTCATTGATTAAAAAAAAAATGCCTTGAGTTATAGACTCATGCTGCCTTGATAAATACACACATACATTCTGGCAAATGGTACAACACTGACATGTCATCTCATTGTCTGGTGAATAAGTAGCAGATCTCTGAGTATCAGTGAGAAGAAACAGATGATCTTTTTTTGGCTACTTCATGCTAATGAAAACTTACCTACTTGAGCCTCTTTAATAGACGCTTCCATCCTTTCACATAAATTGTTTAGAGTTTACATGGTTTTCTCAATGCTTTGAAAAAAACATTGAGGAAAGGAACCATTATGTGGTACTGGTTGATACTGCAAGATTTTTTGCCTAGTAGATAACACAGATCACACAAACTGTCTTGTAGGTCTTTACATGAGCCATAGCATACAGTCAGTGAGCCAAACTGCACATCTGGCTAGCAGGTTAAGGCATTTGTGGGAAAAGGCACATTCCATTCCAATTTATAATATACAACAAATGCTTGTTGGGTTGTTTTGTTGGGTTTTTTTAGGAAGAAAAAAAACCAAAACAACAAAGACAAGTATTTGCTGTTCCAAAAATAAACTGTGGGAAGAAAAAAAAAAATAGAAAATAAAGGGAAAACCTTGTTTTATGTGGAAACCATAATCCTATACGATGGAAACAACTACATCAGGCTCAGGGATTTCTGATGATGGTATAACTCTAGGTTCTTTGTTCTGAATATAAAATGATGCATTAGAATATACTCATAAGAACTGCAGCCAAGAATAGGAAACTCTGCTTCATAAAATGACACCTAATGTGAAAGCTGTCCAAAAGACATTGTTCTATATGTACTCCAAAAAAGGCTTATTTGCTTTTGAAGCAAAAGAATAAGTAAAAACAGTACAGACTGCCCTAGAAGCTTGTTGTTCAGAAGTGGGCTTGTATAATTGTTTCAAAGTTGGTGCTTCTTTATTACAAGCCTTTATAAACCCTGTCAAGCCAATTCAAATGAAAATTAGCCTTATTTTCCTTTTTGGAATAATATGGGACATAAACATCCTTCTAAGCTGCTGGAATCACTGTCTTGCTCAAGAGAAAACTCATTGTGAAATTATTGCCCTATATGTTTAACTACAAAGTTGAAACCAGGATTCTACCCACATTCCTTAGATATGGATCTATTTGAAGATTTGTTTTTGTTATATTACCACATCAGGAGTAGCTCTACAGCTGTAGTGAGAAAGCTATTGTTCACCCCATATGCTGTACAATGAAGTCAAGGTTTTGATGAACAAAAATTTAAGTGATATAGATTAAATTTCCATTAGCTGATTCTCACTTACGCTGATTTGATGTCAGTATAATTCCAGGGATATACAAACAGAATTGGAAATGATGAAAGCCTTTTGTGAGGTTGGAACTGAAAGCAAAATGTAATTTTTTTTCCAATGTAAGTAAAATGGGTTTGAAGCTAATTATATTAGGCTTTATACCCTTTCTGCTACAGCAGCTGAGGATATGAATGTTTTAAATCAGTGAAGGAGATTTCTTAGTGGAAATGAGCCTTTGTGGCCACTTAAACAAGTAGGGAGAATGGAATCATAGAAGGGTAGGGGTTGGAAGGGGCCTCTGGAGATCATCAAGTCCAACTCCCCTGCCAACACAGGAACACTCAGAACAGGCCACACAGGAGCAGATCCAGACTGGTCTTGAAAATCTCTAGAGAAGGAGACTCCACAACCTCTCTGGGCAGCCTGTTTCAGGCTCTGTCACTCTCCCAGTGAAGTTTTTTCTCATGTTGAGGTGGAATTTCCTTGCTACCATTACCTCTTGTCCTATAACAGGGCCCAACTGACAAGAGACTGTCCCCTTCTATTTGACACCCACCCTTCAGATATTTGTAAACATTCATAAGATCCCCTCTGTCTTAATCTTTTCCAGACTAAACAGCTCCTGGGCTGTCAGCCTTTCCTCATAAGAGAGAGGAGCTCTACATTGGACTCTCTCTAGTATTTCCCTCTCCCTCTTGTACTGCGGAGACCAGAACTGAACACAATACTCCAGATGTGTTCTCAATAGTGGAGAGTAGAGGGGGGAGGAGAACCTCCCTCAACCTGCTGGACACACTCTTCTTTATGTACCCCATATAAGCTCAACACATTTCCTGAATGTAGGCAGATGGGTAAAGAAGAGAAATCTTATTAACGCCCAGTTAAAAGAATGTATCATGAATTTAGTGCTTATTAGAGCATCCAGAGGGCCTCCTAGCATAGAGATGCAAATCCATAGAAAATTAGGTTCCTTAATTCTAGTGCTCAAGAAATCACTGTTTTTCGTGGAGGTGTTATCAAATGTGAATAGTGAGAAGTTTATCTCATATTTCTGTAAATCAAGAATAACCTCAGAGCAAGAAGATGGAGTCATCATTCTCAAATAGTTCACCATCTCCCCTGACCTCAGAATCTGCTTTCTATATCTACATGGATCAATCATTGCCTGTGAGGTGGGGAGATGCTAATATCCTCATGTCATAGATTGCATCTGAGACAGAGACTGGAGTCTTGTTTCTTAACAATATTGAAATCTATAACTTCTATTGCTTACATTACAAATCAAGGGACTTTAGGTGCTCTGTACTAGGCAGTTCACTCCAGAATGTATGTGTTGGAGGATGGAATTAAGCTGACATGTTTTGCATCCATGGTTACCTCTTTAATCACAGAGCCTACTTTCCTGGGTGGGGAAGACTGTGGCTCTTCCTCAGTGTGTAATAGCCTGCAGAGCTAATGCAGGAGGTAAAGGGGAAGGGGAGGGAGGAGAAGAAAAATGTTTTTATTTTCACTTCATCATTTTGGGAAGTCATCAGATGCTGTAGTATTCTGCAAGAACTGGGTAAATAACAGAATCCATCATCTGATGGCAGTTGCTCATTTGCAGTGTCTCACTTCAGGGCGTTGTTTCTTTCCTGTGTTTCCAGAGAAAATTCCTCCCAGGGTAATGATGAAAAACTAGTAACAAATCAACACAACTTGGAATATATGAGAATCATAAAATATCACAAAGTAAAGCAAACAATACAAAACCCTAGTGCTTTTATCAGGAGGGGAAAGACCTCCAGAACAGCAAGGAATTTTGGAACTATTTCAGGGGCTCAGAAATCATGAAATTCAGACATTTTTTCTTTCAAGGCTTTTCCTTCTTTCTTTCCTCTCTCCTCTCCAATGAATCACTCAGTAAAAGAACACATTACCTGGAAACACAGCAGGAGTCTTGGCCTTGGTATAAAAGAGTAGATTATGAGTATCATCCCAAAGAAGAGGGAGTGAAGAGGCTCAGCAGCCAAAAACGATACGCAATTTGTGAGATGATGTAACTCAGACAAGACATCAGTGAAATAAAACAATGTCAGTCACTGTGAATTAATTATTCTCCCATGAAAACAAAGCAGTGATTGTATGTGATGCAATGTACCACACAGTTATATCGAGTCATGAGTTTTAGCTGTCACACAGGAAAGTGGTCATTTCATACTGCTCGAGGGCATGTGCACTAGTCTAGTGGGGTACTGAACATCTCATTGCAGGGCAGGCAGGATCTCAGAGTTGAGGGAAAATTGCAATTTCCCTTTCTCTTGAAGAGCTTATAAACCCAGACAGAAAATTTTGCTTTAGGCTGAAACTGATCTGACAAGGTCTCAGCACAAGAGCAAGTGTATCCAGGGGGGAATAATCTTCATTGTGCTGAGAACAAGGTTTGATTTAATGAATGAGAGGAGGTAAGACCATAATTGTTCTCTTACAAGGAAGGAGAACAAGAAAAACATTAAAATGTACACAACACGAATATGACTTTTAGGAAGAACTGATATACATTGGATCAGTAATAAACACATGTGCAAGGCAAGAGAGAGAGAGTTGTTGCTCTGCCTTATGGTAGAGTTTAGATTCATGCACTGAGTGGCACTCTGAACTCAGAATTATTGAGGCTGGAAAAGACCTCTAAGATCATAGAGTCCAGCCTATAACTTAACACCATGACATCAGCTAAATCATGCCACTAAGTGCAGCATCCAGTCTTTTCTTAAACACCTCCAGGGATGGTGACTCCACCACCTCTCTGGGCAGTCTATTCTGGTGTTCTATCACCCTTTCTGCGAGGAAGTGTTTCCTAATATCCAACCTAAACTTCCCCTGGTGCAGCTTCAGGCCATGCCCTCTTATCCTGTCACTAGTTGCCTGGGAGAAGAGCGCAGCCCCCACCTGACTACAACCTCCCTTCAGGTAGTTGTAGAGAGTGATGAGGTTCCCCCCTTAGTCTCCTCTTCTCCAGGCTGAACAACCCCAGCTCCCTCAGCCTCTCCTCATAAGACTTTCCTTCTAGTCCCTTCCCCAGCCTTGTCACTCTCCTCTGGACCCACTCCAGCACCTCAATATCTTTCTTGAAGTGAGGGGCTCAGAACTGCACACAACATTTGAGGTGAGGCCTCACCAGTGCCGAGTACAAGGGCAGAATTGCATCCCTAGTTCTGCTGGCCACACAATTCCTGATACAGGGCAAGATGCCATTGGCCTTCTGTGCCACCTGAGCACACTGCTGGCTCATGTTCAGCTGGCTGTTTACTCTCAGGCCACTCTCCAGCCACTCGTCCCCAGTCTGTGGCGATAAGTGGGGTTATTGTGACCAAAGTGCAGGACCCTGCACAACTTGGCCTTGTTGAATCTCATACCATTGGCTGCATCCCATTGACCCAGCCTGTCTAGGTCCCTCTGCAGCTTCTTCTTACCCTCTAGGGTATTGACACTGCTCCCCAATTTGGTGTCATCTGCAAATTTACTAACGGGAGATGTGATCTCATATAGGTCATTGATAAAGATCTTGAATAGAATTGGGCCCAATACTGATCCCTGGGGGACACCACTGGTCACTGGACACCAGCTGGATGCAGCACCGTTCACAGCCACTCTCTGCACCCAGTTATCCAGCCAGTTTTTAACCCAGCAAAGGGTGCACTTGTCCTATCCATGGGCTGCCAGTTTTTTCAGGAAGATGCTGTGGGAGACTTTGTTGAATGCTTTGCTGAAGTCTAGGTAGACCACATCCACAGCCTTCCCCTCATCTACCAGATGGGTCACCCAGTCATAGAAGGAAATAAGAATGGTTAGGCAGGACTTTCCTTTCCTAAATGAGTAATGAAAAGTCTTTATTGTGGCCAGGGCTGAACTTCTATCTCAATCTTCTAAGCTGGACTTACTCAACCTTTCTGTTGCACCCTCATGTGCATAAAATTCACAGCAGTGATAATTTCACCTTCCTTAGATGGTGAAAGGTAGAGGTAAAATATTCCACAAGTGTCCACAGAGAAAAAATTGTCATCGCATCTCTCTGTCGTTGTCATACTTTGGATAGATGTAGCAAAACAGTCTATAAATGGTATTGGAGATTGAGTCACCTAAAGCCCTTGGAAGTTTGTAATGATGCTCCAGTATTTTTTACAGGTAATTTGGAAACAAATCTGTTCTCATGCCTTTCACTTCATGCTGGCAGTGATTCCCATCCTAACAGTCAACTTTCCCTAAAAAGCAACCATTAAATGGAGAAGTTGAAATAGGAACAGAAGCATATATTCAGTTGGGTGGTCAGAATGGGTGTGAAGTTTCTATCTGCATCTCTTCTAAGCTATCACATTTTTTCCTTTTTGCAAAGACTTAGCCTGAAGAGTTGGGTTCAGAGAGTCATACTGTCAGTGCCCTTGCTGTGCATTTGTCTTGTGCTGTTAGGCTTCTGGGAGTTTGCCAAGTGTCACAACTAAAATGAACTACTGCAGGCACAGATGTAATATTTTACAGAAAAACAAAACAAAAAAACAACAACCAAACCCAGTAATGGAGTGACTTAGTGTTTCCATCCTCTGGATTTACATTGTAAGTGAATGGGAAAGTTGATAGCTAAAGGAGAAGACCATTTGGCTAGGATTTTCAGAGAAGCTCAGAGGAGCACTGTTACCAGTTACCACTGATTACAAATTGCTGTTGGAGCCGTGCCTTTATACAGAATAAGGAGCTGAACAAGTCACTGCAGTGAAAATGAGGCATTGAAGTTGCAGCTCTTTGACTACCCCTAAGAGCTGCTCCTTATAATCTACCCAGTAAATAAGCAATACCTCAGTTATTCTTAAGTGAGCTTTCTTATATTCAGGAAATACTGTAGCAGCTAGAAACAGGCAATTACTGTGAAACAACTGAGTGCCCACAGGTTCATGCTGAGGGTAACCCTGAAGTAACCCCCACCCAGACTCTTTGAAGATTGCAGCCTCTGACTTGCTGCACAGATACCATGAACCCAGTGATACAGTGAGCTCTCAGGGACTGTAGTCAGCACACTGTCTTATCCTTTCACCAAAAGCTTCCTTCGAAATTTTAAGCAGAGACAGATCATTATATCAAGGTGTGCTTCACTGTTTTGTAACATTTGTGCGTTTTATTAAATTCTCAAGGGTGAGACCATATGACTCACACATTCCTTGGATGAATGGTCAAACACAAGTACAACTTATAGAGGTGAAAACCAGTTTTACTAATCCCCTGACGTGCTTAGACTTGAAAGAAGAACTTTCTATAACTTGTTAACTCACAGGCATAAGGGGATCCTTTTTTGCTTGTGCATAGCCTGGAAGTTAATGCATATAACTATGATTTTACAACCTGCTGTTTGCTTTACTGAATAGTGCCATACAAACTAATTATATCTGAATTCAGCAGAGCACGTGTGTTGGATCCAATACCTACTATGTGTGTTTTTACTCACGTTTTAGAGTCCTTTATGAAATGTGCTTAAGTATTTGCCCATTAGCAATCTAAAACCATCCTGGATTTTTTTCAAAGGATCACCAGAAAGTAAATTTATTTTACCTCTGTACAGTTTTCAGTTTACAATTTGGAAACACCTACTGCAGGGTCATGGTTCATTTATATATCCTTCAACAGCTTTTCTCTCAAGGGTTCGCTAAAGGCTGCCACCAGCTCTGTCACACTGGGATATATCCCTGTAGAGTGTTACAGCCCAGGGTGGGATAATATGATGCTAACAGTGCTCAAAAGCACACCTGAAATAATAAATCACTTTCAGAAAATGCATGGAGCAATGGGGCTGCTCACTTCAAGGTATTCACATCCCCATGGGTGACATTTGGGCCAGGCTACACATTAGGTTAATGCTAAAACCATGGGGAATGAATGTCAGACATCTGCAATGGTATGTCCTAAATGAAAGTACTGTTTTTAAATGGAACATTAGTAGCTCTATCTTAGGCAAGGATAGAGAGTACATATTTTTGTGAATTTTGATTGTCTTGAAGTCCTATCAAAAGTTCCTTGCAGGCAGATGTGCAAAATCCTCTGTTCCCCCCTGAACACAGATATTTCAAGGTTATAAATGGGGAGAAAATCTCTGGAGAGTAAGATATTGCAAATAAACCTCAATCTATGAATGCCTCTCTTTAAAGGCACAGTCCAAGCCCTCCATTTTATCTTCTTGACAAAGCAAAGCAACTCAATTTTGAACATGCTCACATTGATTTTACATCAGGGAATTCCACCAGTTTCTGGGAAATTATTGATCTAAGTGAGATCAAAATCCATTCTTTTGTTTTTTTTCCTTCCAAATTCTTTTTCATCTATTGATTATGGTTGTGTGATGTGGCTTATTGCCTCTGAGCTAATAATGACCAAGTGCTTGGGAACAAACCAAACTAGCTTAATGGGCCACAACACCAGAATTGATCCCTATAATGACCCAGAAATTAATTAAACTAATAATTCCTATGTAGCCATGTACCAGGAAGTCTCCAGTATTGTTACCCCCCTGACTACAGTATTTAAGCCCATGCAAGTCCAGCGATTGGAAAATACTAAGGGATCACCCACCTCACAGCTATAAGCAGGGTCAATATGCAGTGACACTCAGTATAACCCTAACAGTATCAGGTCTCTGTGTAGCACAGTTAAGATTAAGACAGCTGTAATCAATAGCAGGTTCTTGCCTTCATTTGTTCTTTTTTTTCTCTCCTGGGGTCAGATGGTTCACATTTATGAAGGGGCATATTTCTTCTTGATCACTTAGAGACAGTAATAATTTCTTGCAGCATTAACAAGTCTTGGTGTTTTTCAAATAAATTTACAGTGCTTGACTTCCTTAGTGAGCAGACCCAGATGTAGGATAAAAGCTGCAGCCCAGTGAGGGTGTGTGCTTAGTACAGTTGTAGCTTGTTCTTCCCAATCCAAAGGAAGAAGGCTACAGATGAATTGTGTATAATGACACAAACCCTTGCCAAATGGAAGGCAGGAGCTTGCAGGGCAACCCAGAGTCCAAAATCAGATCTGAAGTGTGCCAATAGCAGATGCAGCTCTGTCTTGACGGGAGAGTGAAGGTGCCTTGAGGCCATATGACTGTGTTACCATGTGAAGTGAGAGAGTGTGGCAGCTGCTGGCGCTAATGGGGGACTAGACCCCCTCCTTAATGATTCTGAATAAATCCACATATGTATATTTGTTTTTATGAGGCTAAAAGGTCTTCTTTTTTCTCTGACTTCACCAGTTTACCAGGCTATTCCTGATTCACATAGGTTGCAGTAAGCTTCGGACTGGGCACATATTTTTGTAAGATTTTCTTTTCTTTCCAGAATCCCTTTGCTGTAATTCTACATGGGTCTCTTCATCCTTCCAATAAAACCATTGTAAAACAGTAAATTTCCCCCATGTACACTGGTGTGGTGGAGAATGAGATATGGTCCTTGAAGACAGTTCAGGTCATGAGGCCTAGAAGTGAGATTATATGTGGGAAATGTTGAGGCTGAGGGAGCAAAATGCCTTCACAGAAGATGGGGGATGCACACTCATGGGTAAATCTCCCTTCAATCTTCAGTTAGCATGTTAATCTGAAAAAAGAGCACAGTCCATTCCAAATACCTACCCTTCTTCTCTGCCACATTGGGTTTTGCAATTACTGGCTATTGGGGAGGTATTTTCCTCTGACGCATGGAGTAATACTTTTGAAGTTGCTAGTTACTCAAGCAATCCACTCCACATGACTCTGCACCTCTCTGCAGGTGAACTAAATATGGGGACATTTGGGACATTGTCTTTAAAGTGTCTGTCTGATTTGAACTATCACTCTAATGCAAACTCACCATCTGTTATCTCGTGTTCTGTATGCTGCAGATCTACTGAACTCGGCATCATTGAGGAACCTCTGGAGACTGTGATTCATTGCTAGGTGATGAAATCCCAGAAAAGAATAAATTTGAAATTAAAAGGAGAAAGCAGAATGGCATGGGGTGTGGTCACTCTGCAGGGGAAAAACAAAGTCTGGCAATTGTTTCTGATTGGAAATTGAATCTGTTTCAGCTGTGAAGTTGATAACAATCACATGTATAAGGTTTCATAAAAAGTCATCACTCTCATTCACTTTCTGTCTGCTCTAGTGTATGCAGCCTTCATTTGGGATTAGAAGGGAAGGAGTTAAGTGCTTCTTTTTAGCAGAAGAGGGACTACAGCTGCATGCCCTAAGTACATGGCTGGGGTCAGGTCATGAACAGCTGTCCTGAATTAAGGGATTCCCTTATTCCCTTCTCTCTTTTTTTTTTTTTTTTTTTTTTTTTTAGTTTTCTTTTTTTTTTTGGTTGTTCTTAAGAGAGTAGTTGGTGCTAGGTAAACTAGCAGTCTTTTTAGACAGTTGTCTTTTCTGTGTGCTCTAAGCCTGGTTGTTTCATTTTCAGTTCTGTTTGCTTCCTCCATCTGTGCCTCTACCACAAAACAAAAAAAAGTCAAATGGGGAGGAAATGTCTCTGGAGATTAAACCAGAGAAGGTAATGGGAGAAAAAGAAACAAATACTGATGAAACAGCCCTATAGATCTAAGTTAAGGTCTCAGAGTAGAAAGCTTTATATGAAAATATCTCCAGATCTCAGATTTCTGTATTTTAGTAGAGTGGTCCTTGTTGATGTCTAGATTTTTAAGCAAAGAGGTAGTTTTCCCAGAGTAGGACTCAGTAACAAGACCTCACTGTGACCCCCACCCCTCTGTGCTTTATCTATCCTTCAGGGAAGGAGGCTGGTATCTTCCTGGCTTCTCATTCCTGCAAGCAGAAACTAGATTTTCAAAGGTATTCTGGCTTGATGAAGCTTTATGAGGTTTGACTATATCCTCCGAACTGCTGAAAGGCTGGAGGAAGGGCTTTATTTTAACTGTCCTTCCCACGTACTGCCTCTGCCTTGAAAACACTGCACAATGTGAATAGAGGATGAGTAGTCTTGGGTTTTCTACCTGTTGGAAAGAGAAATCAGCTATATAAAGCTCATTAATTATCAATGTATGCATGTTAGAGGGATGTAGGGAGATTCTTCGTCTCTGGGCAGAACAGTGTTACAGAAGGAATTGGAAGATGTATGTATCTATTTTATCCCACTCTGGGGCGGATATCCAAGGAATGGGCTGAACCTTGTGTCTGTCTGTCTGGTGCTCTGTAGGCACTGGTCAGCTGTGTATTAGCCTTAGCAAAGAAATAGAAGAAAAATTAGGCTTTGGATGGCCCTTTAAATCTTTTACCACCCTTGCCTACCACTGCCTTAAGCCCAGGTCTGTATTTCATCTAATGCTAAAATGGAAAGATACTTTATTGACTGAATAGTTTTAAAATAAGAAAACTTTCATAGAGTAAGCACTGGGGTGCTGCTTGGGATCCTGTTAGTAAGTGGAGCACTAGAACTAGTCTTCTCTGCCCTGTTGGGTTGTGTAATATGCTCAGGCAAAGAATAATGGACTCAGCCAAACTTGGTTCATGAAGGTTGCTGAGGGCTGTTCATTAGGAAGCAAAGATGAAAATTCTGTTGCATCCCTTAATTCAAGGGTACTAGATGAGAATGGAATTGATTGTTCAATAACACTGAAGATAATAAAATTGAGATCTCATAGTGTCTGCCTAGGCTAGCCAGGACACACAAACCAATGCAGAGCTTTAGCTGTGCTTGCAGTGAAGAAAACTCCTTCATTCACTGAAACCTTTCTTCAGTAAGGCCTGCTATTCCCTGAATGCTGATCTGTTCCAATATGTCTGTCTTTATTCAGGCACTTCTCAAATCTAAGAGGAACAAATGATTTTAAAGGGGAGGACTGCTTCTCAGAAAGGTCAGGCAGAGCAAACACTCAGGTGAATAAACCTGGAGGAATTAAAAGCAGAGGTTTTGCATGTTTCTGTGTTCAAATGTATCTTAACTCTCCTGCAATGGGCAAAGATCAATTTTAATTTTTTTTTTTTTTCTTGTCAACATGACTTGCTTTTAAAAACAGAAGGAGAAATCTTATTTCTACTTCTAAATATTAAACTGCAATTATCAAAGCCAATTGAATGGCTCGGTTGCAGAGTTCTCACTCAGGGCTGATGAGCACTGGCCAGTTAAATTCCTTTCACTTTGAAAATTCAAGTCAGGATACTTAAACACAAGGAAAAACTGTTTCTACTGTCTTTTAACCCTATTTATAAAAAAAAACCAAAAAAACCCCCCCAAACAAACAACAAACAAAAAACCCCAAACAAACTAGAAAGCATTTAGTTTGGCACTAATTCATTTTAAGCCAATTTTATGCAAGCCATTTTCAACTTTAAAATCTTCTTTTTGGACAAAAGTGAACCATCAGAGCTGCTGTACTGACACACTCTAAGGCCATGTTCCATCTTTCTGTGGCTAGCAAAGGCCTGTGTGGTACTGTCCATACACTGTGGCCGTAAATAAATCTATGAAAAGCTTTGTTATATTGATGTTGCTGTTTACTGTTGTTGTTAATTTTCTCCAGGGGGTGTGTGTATATGTAAAATCATAGCAGTATTATATCCTAAGAGATGGGTTTGGGTGAAAACAACCCAAGATTTAAGCCAAAGCCAAGAGACTGGGGCTTGTGACTTGTGGAAACCTGGCTTTGATTAAAATGCTATTTGTACAGCATTACCAGCACACCCTGCCTTCTCTGCCAAGTAGTTTTGTTTGTTGCCAGCTTTGCTGTGCTCCTTACTCTATTGGTGTCACTGAACTGCTCTTAATTAGTGTGAACTTGTATGTATATTCAAACTTTTTGTTGTACAGTGACATTACAAAAAAGCTGTCTTGAGTGGTTTACTCCTGATTTATACCCATTTTTAGATGACATTAGCTAGATTCAGGTAAATTATCTGGTAAATGCAAACACTACACGTGTAAGCTCTTATTTTTGAATGATTACCTCAAATATATGTGAATGAGGTGGTGGTAAGAGTGGCTCTCAGGTCCTACAAGCAGAGGTTAATAGGACAACACTCATCAGTCATATTGCCAAATAATATTTCAGAAAATGCTCAAGCATGTAATAAACAGATCCCAAGAAGAAGAAACCTCTTGTTTGACTTGATTTAATGAGAAGGATAGTTTATTGGGGTTTTTTCCCCCCTTGTGAAAATGGTAGAAAAATCTTCCTGTCTCATCAAAATGTCTAGGCTGTCCTAGGTGGTCTGATTTTGTCAGAGGCAGGAGTTTATAGACAGTCTATGATATGTGACTCAGTTTTTTTTCTGGGATTAGCTGAGGTGATTTCCCTGGGAAAAGATCAGAAAGGTCATCTGGGTCATCAGGTCCAGTCCTGTGTAATTTCACTTTACTTTCTTCAATGCTGTTCTTACAGGCTTTTTTTGGGAGGGGGAGAGTAGGATGGACGAAAGATATCACTGTAGTATACACTTTGTGTTTCCATGTGAAAGAGGTAAAATCATCCATATAGAAGTATCAAACAACTGTCCCATTCAAGTTACACTTACTGTTAGCAGTTCTAGAGCAGACCCAGCAGTCTGGGGATGCTCCTGGCCTCACAGTGCCCTGTCCCAGACTGCAGGCTGGAGAAATGCTTGCAGACCGTCACAGGAGCAAGTTTCCTGGCTGCTTCTACTGCACAGCCACCACAAGAGAGTCAGCAAGGAGTTAAATAAAATGCAGCAAATAATGCTTGCCTTATTTTTCTCTTTCTTTCCCCTCCTCCTCCCATGTGCTTTTATTTTTGTCTTGAGCTAAGTAGAAATGTTTCTTCTTTTTTTTTTTTCCTTTGGCTAAGCTTATGTTATTTGATTTTTTTATGATCCTCAGGTACCTAATGAAATTGCCACATGCACAAGGGAAAACATGTTTCATAACAGAATGACGATAAAATGTTGCTAAAATCCTTCAGGATAGAGGAAGGATTAGAAGAAGAAAATGCAGAATAATGCAGACATTAGCTTAAAGACAACAAAGGGTTCCTAGTCCACTGACATACCAGAATCCAACAGAAGTATTCATAATTACTAATAACAAAAGGATGGTCTATTATAACAACTCCATTCAAACTAAAACACATGTAAAGCTTGTGTGTTAGTGAGTGTATTTTGATAGGTCTGCTTTAAACCTAATCTTCTGAAATACAGACAGCATAGGAACAATGCTTTCTCTAGGGATCAACAACTTTGTCCCTGAACAGACTGCCTTATATAAACACCCATAATTGAGTTAAAATTCATGCAGACAGCTTGGATTAAAAAGAAACAAATATCAAGCAAATAAACATGTCATGAGCAACAGGGGCTGGTAAAGCCATCGTGGGGGAAAAAAATACCCTTTGAAGCATATGCCAGTGTATACTAAATTAAGAGAATTAATAATAAACACTACAGGTCACAGTACTGAACATATGTTCTACCTTCTGAGAAAGTAGCTAGAAATGCTCCTATTAACAATGGACACCTTGTTTAGTGTGTTTTTTAATCTTACTTTAAGTTAATAGTTTAGATTATTTTATTTTTAAGTATTCACCACCAATTTGGCCCTCACTTTCCCAAACACTAATACGGATAAAAATGCTTCTTGCATGGAGGTTGCAATACTTTAGGCTGGCCCTAATTTATTCAGTTAAGAATAAAGGTGACTTATCCAGAATATTTTGATAGCTGTAGTTACATGGGTATATTTTAACTCAGTAAAGATAGAAATTAAATCATTCAAGTATTTGTTCCCTTCCAATGTCTCTTAGTTCATCAAAAGGGATAAAAGCCTTGTCTCTTGAAGTTGATACAATGACCTGGGAAAATCCTAGACTCTGCTTTACCTGGTGTCACAGGGCAAAATTCCTTCCCCATTAAGGAAACTCTGCCTCAACCTTGCAGAGAAATCTCTTGTGTCCTATTCTGCTTTTACTAGGCTGTCTTGGGTTGTGTTTTTTCAGTTTGTTGTTTGTTTGTTTGTTTGTTTTTGTTTAATTATTCTTTATTTTCTTTATTTTATTTTATTTGCACTCTCACAATTAAATAGATAGGGGGAAGCTTTGGAGAGCTTGATGTTCCCCTTGTTCCTGGTGAATGTGGGACCATTGAGTGTTCCTTCAAATTGCTACTCTTTCTGCTTCTGCCACATGTCAGGTCTATTTCTCTTGTTAACGGTTCTGGGAAAGATTTTGTGTGATGAGACACCCTTGAGGCTTGACTGGACTGACTACAGCCTTATATTTTTAGGATAGGCTTTGAGGCTGTGGGCATCCTACTTGGATAGCCTTTGCTGAATGACAGAAAGTTTTAATGTGGGTGTTTCAAGATATATTCCCTACCTTTAGATACAGGGACACAGAGGAAATCTGTAGGAAGCTTTCCTATTTGTCAGAAAAAGATGGAAAAATATAATTGTGGCTCTGAAATCCAGCATATGGCCAGGGATGTCAGGCTGAGGAACTCTCTGAGGGCAGATTCAGGGCTTTCTGAGCCAAGAAGCTGTCTGGTTTTCCTACTGTGTTCAAAGAAAGCAGACTCTGTACTTTTGCAAATAAATTAGATTATACCAAGTGTACACCTGAAAGGTACCTGGTTTCAGTACCAGAAAAAAAAAATAAACCACTGAGGCCTGACTAATTATAGCAGGTGAGATAAATACACTTAAAAGGGAGAAAATTTAATAACTTTCAAAGTAACTTTCTATTAAAATGACTTTGCTTTCAAAACTTTTGTTCAGTGGATTTTCATTATTTTTTCCTGCTTGGAACTGTTGTGAGCACAACCATGCAGAGAGATGACTACCCTGAACTAACAGCCTTTCAGTAGAGATTTTGCTAACTTGTAGTTCTTGACCTTATGTCCAGCCCCTGTTAGTGACCTTTGGACAAGACTCTACTGTGACTCAAACCATGGTTTAAATCATGTATGAGAGCTCTCTGAAATAAGAGTGAAAAGAAAATTCAGCTAACCTTGAATTCAAACAGCATTCTCTAGGGGCTTGGTATTTAGCTCAGTTTTCAGTTTCAGCACTGCTTACTTGTGTTGGAAAAGTTATTTTTGGTTGCTTTCTGTGCTTCATTATAATTCTGAAAATGACTAATTTGATGTGACATTTACTAATGTAGTATGATCAGACATAATTTGATCTTATTAACTTAGATCGTACCATATTAGCAAACATCGGATTCTATTTGAAAAATTTACACATGCAGCAAATGTAGATACACCTTGAAATCGTCCTGTATTAGTATAATTTGTCAGCTTAATGTTGTATTTGGTAAAGAACATCAGAATATACTGGAATTTATAGCTACCTTCTTATAAACCTGCAAAGATTAAGATTGGCTGTGCTGTAGTCATATAGTTTTACCACTTAAAAACCAAACTTCTTCAATGATGCAAGACAGCTGCAGTTCAAATACTTGATGTCTTCCTGTCCTTCAGAAATTATTTTACTTGAATACTGGTGTCCAACATTTAAGTTAGCTAAGTGGAGTGAAGAGTTTATCCCCCCACCTCGTCCACGTTTAATGATGACCAATGTCACCAGACAAGTTTGCATGAATTAGAAAGCAACAAATAATGAAGCGGTGCAGCTCTATTATCTCTAAATCATCACATTAACCGGTACAACACTGCTTTTTGTTTTCTTGCTAAGCACCAACTAACTTTTAAAAAGACTAAATATTTGTTGATATTTATCAAGGAAAGGCCAGTTACCTTTTATAACCTTGGATAGTTGAGGTAACTCTTCTGTTTACTTCTTCCATTCTGCTCTAGAGCTGTGATTTCTTGTTGCCAACCCAGGATGCTAACTAGAAGCTTATCTCTTGTGTTTCTATCAGAGACCCTGTCTCATTTTCTTTGGCATTTTCATTTTTCACCCTCCTTTTTTTTTTGGTGAGGAGGAGGTTTTTTTCCTGGTCTTGAGGAACACTGACAGAGCATTAGTGCATTCCCATTTCAGCCAGATGGCCATTACTGCTAAGGAGACTTTTGGACAATTGTGCAGTGGGGCTGAAAGGGAAAACTGAGTATTTCTACAAAAGCTGGTCAGTGTTTTGAGTCAGCAGTTGTATTAGACTTTGGTTGTATTCTCTGGGAATATGTGCCCCTTGACATTTTGGGTTATCTCTTCTCATGACACCACAGATTCTCCAGCACAGAGTTAGGACAAAAATAGCATCTGGGCAATTCAAGATCCTCCAGATAAGATATGTCCCTTGTAACCAGACTCTGGCAGAACTAGGCTGATGAAAATATGTGGTAACATTTGAAAACATGAACTCCATTTTTCAAAGGTGAGGTCCATGAAGTATGTTCCTGACCATTAAAAGTGCCTTTATTGTAGTTGCAACCTCCACTGGGGCGTCCAAAATATTGCACGTCTGCTCTCCAAGACAGTCAGGGATGAACTTTTTTGGTATTGATGATTCAGACTTTGTATTCCAGGTACCCTCCATGCTCTCCAAAGTGAAAGAGGGCATGAGCAATGTCTAAACAGACCTGAACTTCCTGCTTTCCAAATTTTCCTCCAGCCTAGATGCATTATAGTGTTATTACAGTAGAAAAGAGGGTTTATAGGTGGAGAGAGGAAGACTGAGTTTTACTGTCCAACAGCCACAGTGAATTCTGGGATTGAGTGTATGGAAGGACAGGAGGGATAGGGGTATTTGCTTAGCACCAAAGCAGTTGATAGTCTAGGATGTCTAATGGAAAGTGCAAACTGTTTCCCAGCTCCAGTGGAAAAAATTAAAAGAAATAGTTAAAAAGTCACTGTAGAAACTCCAGTTCTGGCCTGCCACGATATACTGGCATCTGCTGCACTAGAATGAGCCAGGATGTGCTTTGCACACCCAAAAATCCAAACTGCCAGGCTGAGCTTTGCTAATTTCAAACAAAATTGCTTGTACACACCTGACTGTGTGAGTGCTGCAGGATAAGTGCTGAAACTTCAGCCTTCAACTTCAGACTGCAGGGACTTGGTTTTATCTGTCAGAATACACAGGAGCTGTGGAAAAAGCTTTCTTTTTTCCATATTTTGAAATTTTTTTTGTTTTAGATGTCAGGTTACTCCTTTGATGTAATTTTTGAAAAAACCCTCAATAAGATTTTTAGAAGACCCTCACTAAAGTAGTAAAATTTTACTGAATAAACAGCTGAACAGAGAGCACCTATAACAGAAAGGGTGTTTGTTTCCTTTTCTTTGACCATGATTTTGAAATAATATATTCAGTTTTATCCAGACAATGATTTTGATCCAAAAATGACAGTGTTGTATCTTTACCAATGGATTCTTCTCTTTCGTGTTATTTTTGTCATGCTCTAGTTGGAAAATAACAATCAGAAGCAATTCCTCTATTTTTTTTTTTCCCACCAGATTGTTCCAAACACTGAACAAATCCAGCCAGTTGTCATCCTGAGTTTCTCTTAACCTGATGCTTTACATCTCTGAAGGCAACACTGCCTCCTGCTCTGTTCTTCAGATATTTTAGAAATGTGATGCTGGAACTTTATTTTAATAGATTGAAATGGGGGGGGGGGTGTGTTTGTCAGGTGATCCCTGTGTTTCCAAGTATGTCCCAAAATAAGGAAGAGGTCTTGAATCTAAACTGTCCTCACCATATGGTTCAGTGATACAGATATGTTAGGGAGTTGTTGGTACAAAACATCTTCCTTATTTTATCACATAATCACACCTGGAATAACTCAGGTATTTTTGCCTGTAGTGAATACCACAGATGAACAGAAATAGGCAAGAACTTGCCCCTGACTTACACTAATTCTCCAAATTTTCATTTCAGTAGAACCAAGGTTCTTTTTTATTCTTTCTGACTTTGCCTTATATATAGTTATCTACAGTCTTTACAGATATTGCACTTGCATGGTACTTCCTACTTGGCATGCATTTTAGGTGGAATGGCTATTTCAATTTAAATCAAAGTGCATTATTTTGGGTAGTTTGCTTTATTGAAGTTAAATTTTGTCTACTTCTTACATTGCCTTTTAAGATAAAAGTTCTGGTATATGTGCAAGTGTGGATAAGCATTAAATTTGTCAGCTGCAGTGTAGGTAATGATAACTAACAATGACAGAAGTTCAGGAGGAATGTCACTAGGTTTTTGTCCTAGATGTTCTTCCTCTAGAGTGGTGGATTATAATGTCATGTGTATGTATACATATGAATACATTAAACTTATTTATAAATATCACACACAGAATCACACAGAATTGTCACAGTTGGAAAAGACCTTTAAGATCACCATGTCCAGCTGTCAACAAAAACAAAAAACCAAAAACAGCCAACAAAAAAAACCAGCTAACCAAACAAAAGCAAAACACAAAAACCAAACAACCCAAAATCCTCTCATTATCCCACTAGACCACATCCTGAAAAAGTGCCTCATGTACACATTTTTTTAATACCTCCAGGGGTGGCGACCCCCTGGGCAGCCAGTTCCAGCACCTGACTACTCTTTCAGTAAAGAAATTCTTCCTAATATCTAATCTAAACCTCCCCTGGTGCAACTTCAGGCCATTTCCTCTAGTCCTGTCATTGTTTACTTGAGAGAAGAGGCTGCACCCAACCACTACAATCTGTTTTTCAGTTACTTGTAGAGAGTGATAAGGTCTGCCCCCAGACTCCTCTTCTCCAAACTAAACAGTCCAAATTCCCTCAGCCTCTCTCACAGGACTTGTTCTCCAAACCCTTCACCAGCTTGGTTGCTCTTGTCTGAACGCACTCCAGCAGAGCATATAATGCATAATTTTCATTATAAATTTTTATTTTAATTGAAAGTATGTTTATTTCCAATCACTTGGATTCAGCGTTTCTCAGAGTATCAGATAAGTGAAGGCTGAAACATGTCCTGCAGGTCTCAAGGTTAGGCTGATCCTTTGCACTCCAGTTCCTGCTAGGACAGCAAACTCTGCTAGTAGGAAGGTGCAGGAAGAAGGCATGTGTTGTATTTTAATGAAGTGGGTTATATGGTCAGATGAAAGAGTAACTGCACTTTGAGAGGTGCATGCTGTCTTAAGACCATATTAGTCTCTAGACCTGCTTTAACCATGTCTAGCCATGCTAAAGAAATCTGTTCTTTTTCCCAGACCAAGTAGTATGTAGTGGTGCATGTTACTCTGGAGTAGGCTAGCAGGATCTCCATCACTTGGTATTTGCAACTTTTTCTAGCTTGATGCATGTTGGGCATCTGTGCCTACGTGCTCACATAACTCTCTAGCGTGGAAGATGACTTCTCAGCACTCAAGTGCCCTGCAAACATCTTAGGAGTGTAACAGCAGGTCCCATAACAATGGGATGTAACTGAGAGCAGTATAGATATTATCTGCTTTTTACGTGTGGGCCTGTCTCATTCCCCTGTTGGGGATCCGGAGTATTGTGTCAGACAGAATAAATGCTCCAGGCAAGGAGCTGATGCCAAAGACATGGACTTCCTGTTGGCAATGGTAGTGTAATTCAAGAGGGCCATGTCTCTGCTCCCATTGTCTTTATGACTCAGTATTGCACATGAGAAACCCTCACGGTGGAGGGTTAGAACAGTCAAGGCTAAATTCTTCTTCTGTCTTAGTTAATTATTGACTGCAGTGACCAGAAGTCAAAATGGTTTTAACTATTCTTTAACTTGTTCTGGTGTTAGCTCTCCTGAGTTTATAAGGCTCCTTCCATGACACCTATAAACTCTACTGGAAACTTGTTTCGGGAAAGCACACTATGAGGAGAGTATTTGACCTAGACATTAAAAGGTTGGATTGATGATGAAAAGTTTGGAAGGATTTGTGTAGTATTGCACCTATCTCACCCTATTCCTGCCTGGCTGTACCCAGACTCACACTGCACCTTCTGATAAGCTGGGAGCAGAGCCCTGTACCCATGCACTGCCATTTGTGTGGAGTAACTTTCCACCAACCACCCTCAATCTCTTGCCTGAAGAGTTTCAAGATCACTTGTATTACTAGCTTTAAAAATACTTTCTGTTGGTGAGGGAGAGCATACCATTCCCTTTGAGGGGCCCAGGAAGTGAAGCACCAGAGGAGAAGAGCTGCTGATGTCTGGAGATTAAGCTACTCTGATGCTAACACTGCTACAAGAGAGTTAAGTACAAAAGCAAACCAGATCGAATCTGCTCTTCCCTGTCATCTGCTCTTTCTGGAGTTTGAGGACTGCTTCTATGCCTCTTCTCCACTTCCTCTCCTCTTTTCTGCTCCTTCTCAAAAGTCACTACTAGCGAGGAAAATGTGGTAGGAACTCTAATTCCTTTTGATGCAATTAAATTAATTCCTTTCTATACAAAAGTCAAGGGGACTTTATGGATTTATTTCTTCTTTTGAAGCTGCGTTTGCTCAGTTTTGACCCCTTCTGCCAGGCAAGGCACTGGAAGTCTCCATTTCTTTATAGTGCTGCAATCTTTAAACATTTCTTCATTGCTCTTCATACTTTGAAAATGGACTATAGTAACTCACTATTTACTGGGCTGAAAAAAAATAGATTCTTTGTTGGAAAATGCAGTTCCCGTACAGTAAAGGTACTACTTTCTCCTAATAGTCAATACTTGTGTTATAAGAAAGGCAGTGTTTTTAAATTAAGTGGTGAATGGTAATTAAGTTTCTGCAGTAAACTGGTCTTTTTTTTTTTTTTTTTTTTCCCTTTAAAGTTGACCTACAGAAATGTGAATGAAATACCAGCTTTAGAGAAACACAGATACCGACCTTTTTCTCCAAGGTCATGGGCAATGAAATCAGGAACATTGGACCAAAACTGAACCCCTGCATCAGTGAGTCTAGTCACCTGCTATTGTAACACTGAGTTATTTCACTATAATCACTTCTCTGATCTTCAGAGAGTTATCTCTAAATATGATTAATATATATGATGGATATATTTAAGACAGGTAACTGTTGAGGTAGTAGAGAAGTGTTTAATGTTGAGTCCTTTATTCTCCGGTCACTATGCTGAAGTTAGAAGAATTACTTGTGTAAGTAAAAGCATTCCTCTGCAGAACTTTTCACATGCAAATGTATAATTCCTGGCTTTATCACAGGAGCTTTAAAATACAGTGAACCAGTCAATGTATTCTCCTTTTAGAAAAGTACATGATGATAAATGCTATCATTTGAAATTATTTTTTAAAAAAATCACTACAGATGGAAAGAATGAAATCTGATTCCACCTAATGTCAAATGTTTAATCTTATGCAAGTGAGGCTTTTCATGGGTACAGGCTGCTTTCTTTTTATGGTGCACTTTTATTTAAATGAATCTGATATAAATATTGGAAATATTTTTCAGAGGTAGATTTTCTTACATGCAGATATTATAAGATAAGGTAGTTTTGCATTTAGTGGAGCAAAGTCAAATGCACCGTTACCTACATCACACCATACAGCTGGAGATAAGTATGTTTAGGATTCTTGTCCACTTTGGTTCCAGTGAATTCTTTTCAGCTAGAGCATCCTTGTTTGTTAGAAGTTGAATAAAGGAAATAGGATTGTGGGATGGCTATTCTATCAAGGACACCGTAAAGATCATTGTGATGTTCTCCATGGATTAATCCATTAGTCTCTATTCTTCATGTTTCCAGGATATGAATGCTGAATTGTGTTTCAAGTACCAACTATCCAACATGAATTTTTAGTATGACAAGAGTTCACATGTTTCTTGCAGGCAGCAAGACCTCTTCTATTTTAGAAGTAACTACATTCAAAAATTATGGCCTATCTTAATTTTAATTCAAAGCTGAGAGGTGGGTCCTGATCAAAATTAAATTGCTTTTCTGAATGAATGGCAGTTGTAATCATTATTTAGTCCTGAAATTGGATGGTTCATTCAAAGAAATTAAGATTTAAAAGAGGCAGCTGTAGAAACACTTGAAAATTAACATCCTCCCTTAAAAAAAAAAAAAAAAAAGACATTAATGGCAAGATAAATATAAAAATACTTTTATGCTTTGAAATTAGATTTGCTTGTTTTCGTCTAGAAAGCTGGTTTGCCCTACACACTCTTCTAAATGAATGCCTTGAGCTATTTTTCTGCTTACATAGACCATCACAATAATAGCAAAACAATTGAAATTTTATTCATTTTATCTTAATGACCTATTTTGAAAACTATCTTCTTTTTCATGTGTGGGAAACTGAGTCAGAGAAATAAAACATCCTAGTCATAACTGTATTAGATCTGTACAAGAACTGGGAATCAAGTGCAGAACTCCTGAAGCCTAGTGTATGCAAAAAATAAAATGTTATTCAAGGCTGAGTGGGAGGCTAAAAAGAAAAACTGCATCCTAATCTCTGACCTGACTTTTTTTACTCTGCTTGTAATCCTAATTTCCATTCTCTCCTCTAAAACTGAGAGACAGCATGAATGCAGGAAGGGCTAGCTTTTTTGTCAAGGTGTTTTGAGTACTGTAGGTAATTGAGAACTTTCCTTCTGTGTTTCTCATATGCCGTCATCGCTTGGGAGCAACTAAAAATAATAGTGAGGGTGATGATTAGTTTCTGTCTTGACTGCATGAATTGTTAAGCCTCATGCTTGACTGGTTCTAGATGCCTGCAAAGGTTTACAAGTGTAGCCCTTGAGCTGTATTTTCTCCATGTATATATTTTCTGGTATATCCTGACCTCCTGCCTCCATACTGGTTGTATTGTCTTTAAAGGACAGAATTCTGCCCTGCTGTGTCATGGCTGCAGTGAAACAAGTAAGAGACTGTTCTCCCCCGTGCTATTTCTGTCATATTGTTGTGACACTGGTTCAGAAAAATTAGAGGTTTTTAACAGACGATCCTATGGGATATGTCTATGCATAGACGAAACATCTGTTTGAAGACATTGGTTAAGGACTGAAGAAAGATGTATGCATTCATGTCTGCAATACTGCTTTGAAATATGCACTTTTTCAGGATAAACTGAATGCAGGCTGTGGTTCCTTGCAGCAGTTGAAAGCAAGGATGGAGCTGTTGCCGGTGTGTAAGACTTAGTGTTGATTCACTTGGCACAATAAGCTTGTGTGCATGCCCAGGGATGGTGTAACACAGCTTCTGGGCATTATCCATGAGTTTTCCTTTTTTTTTGAAGGAAGCGGTGTTTGTGGATATCGGACCATGTAAAAAGTTCTTGGGAGGCCTTTAATGCAAGAGAATAATGCCTTTAGGGGGCCCAAGCAACTACGTGAGCCCTGTAAAACTTGCATATGTTTGGCAACTAGCCACAATGCACAGGCTGATGAAGACTTGTAGAATGAGAATAAGAAAACACCTTGATATGCTTCAGCCAAGCTGGTTCCCTGAAACTGAGCTGCTGCAGAATGACAGCTCTCAAATTCATGCCAAAGACATGTGAAACTGCATGGAAATAAACCCAGCCTGTAACATCTAATAGGCTGTGTAGAAAGCTTCGGTTATATTACCTCGGGTTTCTTACATGATACTTTCTGTGAAGCAGAAAACCCTGGCTGGTGTGAGCAAAGCTTCTGAAATAATCTCTTCCTCTCTTATTTTCTTCTCCTTTCTGCTCTCATTTCAATGGCCATTAGATGATACGTTACTCACTGGCTTCAAACCACTGCAGGGGTCCCTGCGATGAAGGGCAGACATTCCCACAGAAATTCTGGAGGGTTTAGCAGAGCTTATTCACTCTGAAACATTTCTTCAAGGCTTTTCTCTCTTTCACTGTGGCAGTCCTTTGCCTGATGCTCTTGCAGACATAGTCTGCTCTTAGCATGTTTACTGATTTCCAGCTTTTCCACTGGCAGCACAATTCAATCAGAATTTCATATTAGTTCAGCAACCCACAGCAAAAGTAAAGGACAATAATGTTGGAATATGGTAATAGACCTGTGCACAGGCTTGCAAAATTTGCTGTAGCAGCTTGCATGCTGTTACCTAAAAATCTTTTAACTTTTATGCACTGTCTAACCAAGCAGGGTGGAAAAAATACCTCCATCCTCAGAGCTTTTTAAAGGCAAGATTAGACAAACATCTGCTAGGAATAGATTTGATGTTGATTTGAGTTTGCGAACACATTAGGTGCCTTCTCAAGAACTATTTTTCTAGGACTCTGAATTTCTTCAGAGTAACAAAGGGAGGAGAGTTTACAACATCACCAACAAATGATAGAGAAAATAGGTTTCTCTTGCTTAACTCCATCTATGTGTGGCTGTTTCTAAGAATGATGCAAGGGAGAGGAGCTATTCCCTCAGCTCCTGAATGTGGCCCAAGAAGGCCCATGAGGCTCTGCTCCTTTCCCAGCATAGAGGTTGGTTTCCATGAAGCATCCTGGAAAAGTGGTGGTCCTGCACCACCCCTCTCCAGGAACCTGTCTTCAATGCTCCTGCCTGCTCTTTGTCCATTTGTGATGGCTGCTGTAAGGGTGATGGAGACAGCTGGTGGTCACATTGTCTCTGTGGGAACAGAAAGAAGATTAGTGACTACGACTTGTATCAACTGGGACAGGGTGCTTTGGCCAGAAAGCCAACAGGAGGCCAGTGCTGACTCAAAATCATGCAGCACTGCTGGTCTCTGCTGCAGGAGCCCTGATGGTGCATCTGAAGGCTGGAGTGCCCAGTAAAAAGAGGCTACAGGACCAGCTGGTACCTTCAGAGCCCCCACTTTGCCTTGGAAGGGGAAGACAGAGGAAGCAGGAGAGGGCCATCGTGAGACTGCTAGGCTATTGAACATAACTTCCCTGCTTTTCTCCCGTGCCGTGACTGAAAGCGTGAACACAACCAAGAAATCTCTTGACTACTCAGGTCAGCCTTTCAGCAAGGGACTGTGGTGTTTTGCTGTCCACAGATTGTTGCTTCTTTGTGTCTGGTTACACTTCCACAATCTCCCTGAACAATCTGGGAAAACTGGCTGTATTTGTCCCAAACTACTCCTCACCAGCACAGAACTTCACACTGCTAAAGAGGAGGTCAGACAGTTGCCTCTCTTCATACCTCAGGTTTTCTGGGACAGTGCAGTTATGGGCTAAGATAATGATACATAGTATATGGCATGCACAAAATATAAAATTGGCTTGAGGAGCATGCTTCAGTATGCTTCCAGATGGGTGGAAATAGGTCTGTCAGACTGGTATGGCAATAAGATGTCCTCTGTAATGTCTGTGAGATTATTTCTTCTTGGAAGGGACAGAGGCTTGGGATGGCAAAAGAGTGGGAGCAGAGGAATTAGGAATATCCTTTCATGGGTAAGAGGAAATCAAAGGCAGCAGTGTCTAAGTGGAAATAAACTGAATAGGACAAACAAAAGCTGTGCAGGGTGCCCAGAGACACAGCAACCAAATGCAGTTATCATTGTGGTGAAAATAGAAGTAGGTAGCAGATCCTTCTGGATGAATGTTTCTTCGTTGGTTGGGTGGTATTTTGAAGACCATAGCATGGCTGCATAAGGCTGTGGGGAGGGCAGTGAAAACTGGCCCTGTTAGGTTTTCTGCTTCAATTACTGTCTGTCTTAGGCAAAGCCAGGATGTCAGACTGAGCTGGGGAAGGGACTCATGTAAGTATTGGCAGAAAGACACTTCTGTGCTTGCCCTGGTGCCCTGAGTCATCTTGATGTTAATGATGTTGTGTTCAGCTATGGATCTGTCTGAGCTTAGGGCTATGTGAATGCAGCACAGTTTATCCTAAGAGGAAAAATGCATTATTGTTAACCTATTATTGATCTTGTTAATTATAGTAATTGATCCAGTATTAACTTTGCACTGGAGCTGTAACTTGTGAGTTTGCATCAAGAGAATGCTGACTCAGATGTAACCATGTGAAACACTAACTGGATGAAGTTTTTATTTCTTAATAGATCACTAAAGATTTGAATGGTGGTGACAAGTAACTGATTCACCTGGTTGTGTTTATGGAATTGCTGAAAAACTAAGGCTATTTCTGTAAAGCAAAGGGATCTTATGTTCCCTTAATGAATATTTTAGTGATTCATCTGTAATTATTTGAACTTTCTAAATTGTAAATTATACTGCTACAAATTCATCCTTTCTAGTCATACAGCAGCTTCATGGTATTTTAGAGTGCATTAACTTCCTTGAAAATCCCTCACGCATTTCTGTGCAATTTATTCTCCTGTTTTCTATAATGAGTTAATCTATTTTGAATGAAGTTGAGTTGCTCGCTGTATGACTATACTGCAAAAGCTGCTTCCAGTTCCCCTATCAGCTGGCTGGCACATCCACACATCCCATTCTCCAGCATTATTGCTGTTTCATGCTCAGGTCTGCACAGGAATATGAGCATAGGTCTTATCTCATTGGGATTGCTGAGAACAGACAGACAAACCTAACAGCTGGTCTTCAAAGCTTTGCCAGCTCAGGGAATATCTTCATATACAATTGCTTTCAAAATCCTTGCTGAAGTTATTTGGCATTTATGATTTTTGGCATTTATGATTGCCCCACCACAGACCAGGCTTCTGTCATGCTCACTGCCTCCTGGACCCAGAAGGAAGTTCTGCTCTAAAGATTCTACATGATTCAAGTATAAGGAAATCTTTCCTATTGACATTTTGTGGGGCAGAGGGGACTTACTCAAAGGTCACTATCTAGACTAAATCCAGACTCATAGGCAGGTGATGTATGTGATGCATCCTTGATGTTCTTGTTATTGGAAAATGATGAGAAACTAAGGTAAATGACAAAGACCCTGGTGTCCTACCTGCAAGGCATGTAGGGTGCTTGGAATATATAAGCGTCTCTGCTAATGATAAGCCATCATTCTAAATGCTGCAAACAGCTGCAGGTGCTTTATTATTCAAGACAAATCACTGCCTTCATTTGTTTCCATCAGAAGCTAACTTAGAGAGCACATCTCTGAGGATGGGAAATGAAATAAGTGACTCTTTTGACAAGAATTACATATTACTGTAGCTCTGGCATTATCAAGATCTGGTTTATCTGGGTAACAAAATTATGTGGTTTTAATATCAAGCTGAGATATATTTTGTTTGGAGGGAGCGTTTCTGAGAAACATGAAAAGAGGAAAAAAAAATAGGAAAACTTTTTAGCAGCATTTTATGTATGAAAAAGGTGACTAGCTTTGAAACTAGAAAAACAAATAACAGACACGTATTTTGCTCAGATGCTTAAGCTAGCACTTGGTCTGAAATACCTGCTGGGGTTTATAAAGCACCATTCCAGATCAACAAAGCACAGGTGATCTGTGTTCAGCTCATCTTTCATTCGTGTGCTGAAGTGGTTTTTTCAGTCCTGGACTGCAGTCTGATTTCTATCTCCCATCTTTACCAGGTACCAAGTGCCTTGAATACCCTAGTGAATAGCAATTAATGACACTCAACTACTTCAAATGCTGGGATAAATTGCAGCATCTCCCAAAAGTGGCTATTAGAGCTAATCAGAAAATGCTATACTTCCTGCAGAAAATGTCAACTTCTTGTTTTTGTAAACCGAAAGCCATCAGAATACGTTATTTCTTCAAGGAAAGCTGCTTTAAAATAAAACCACATACTTTTCATAAATATTCTCTCTGGTCAAAACCCCAGATTTATGTCAGAAGGCTTCTGGATGGGTTTAATGATTATTACTAATACTGCCAAATACTGTGATCCAGTTGCAAGGAATTTTAATAGAGTCTCATTTTAAGAACTGCATTCCCTCAAACTGACTCTGCGGTTAAGAATATTATGGCTTGTGAGATTTTGGGGAGAAGTATAGCAAAGCAGGATGTAAGTGTTTAAAAAGGATGACACTGTAAAAATCTCTTGAGGCTTAATATTTGACCATCTATACCACAAGAGAATTGAGTCAAAGGCAATATTTCAGTGCAGACAAATCAAATAATTATTTCACTTAATGTGAACCACATTCAGATGTTTTCCAGATCTGGCATGAGTTCAGTACTTATTTTCTTAAAATTGTGAAGTTAAATGACTTTAAAGATTTCCTGCCTATGAATTTGATGTACAGAAGTGAAGTGTGTAATCAGGTGCTGCTGTTGAGCACTAACTATGGTTTTGGAAAGTGCTACAGCTTTCATTTTCTATTAAAGGAGTGAAATAAGTATTATTATTCTGTTAAGAAATCTCTTCAGCTTTTCATGAAATCCAGCTATTTGCCATGTTCTATTTCTGTTACTTATTTTTACTACTTCAGACTGGACATCTAGAGGGTATAACCATGTTCTTATTAAGTATCATTAATATTTTTAATTACCTATGAGACAATACTTAATTTCTAACGAGTTTTACCTCTTACTGACATTTCTAGACCAAGTTAGATTAAACTTGCAAAAGGCATAGTTGACAGTATTTTATCATCCTGTGAATGTTATTTTACAGCATTAAACAATATTACATTGCATGCTATCACAAATAAAATTGCACACTTGAAAAATTTATCTGAATAAGCCAAGTATTCATGCTGCTTTCTGCAAGCTGTAGTTATAAGGGAGATATGTATTTGATCATTTTATCAGACTATTTTCTAGGGAGAAAATGAGTATCTAAACTTTTCTTTCAGCCAGTAAACAATTCCAGAAGTCTCAAACTTCACCTCTTGCTTAAATTACAAGAGGAGAAGTACTAATGTAAATGGGAATAAAGTTTCACCCATATTAAGTTGAACTATTTGCTATCTGAGGTGGTTTGAACAATTCATTGGATAATATAAGCTTGAAAGGTTGATTTTCAAAATAAATATCTCCACCAATGACACTACCTTCCCAAACAGATCTGGCTGGCAGAAAGGCAGTAGTTTTAGTCCAAGTTTTTTAATGAATATGCTAAAAATTCAGTGAAGCCAGAAGCTCTGAAAAGCAGTTGCCAGCAGAGAACAACACCAAAAAGTGTGTAAAGAAAGGAGAACGTCAACGTGCAGGGACCCAGCTGATGGCTCCCAGGCAGCCATGCACCCTATGTCTCCTTGGCATCTTGGACAATGTTTCTGTGGGATTTGTATGCTTTTGTACAAGGCAATTATCAGTGATTTTGGGCATGGCTGGGCAAGACAGTGCGGTCGTTTGCTGCCAGCGTTGAGCATTGCTGCCTGCCATCCTCACATTGTCAGGCATGAAGCCAGGCTGAATTTTTGTGGAGGACAGTGCAGCAGTTCCCTGAACACAGCACAGAAGGATGCTGTTTTGCATAACATGGCTGTTTATTTGAGGTTTATTCATTTTTCCTATTGCTTGCCTGCTTCCAGGTGTCAAAGTGGAGGCTCTGCTGTGTGTGCTTTTTAGTGATGTCCTGGAATAAAAGGAATGTCTGGGAGGAAGGGGGGAAGGAAGTGGTATGATTTTTTTAGAGCTCAGGTTCCCCTATCCAAAAACTACAGCTTTCTTGCAGTGCCATAAAATAATATCCATCAAATGAATTTAAAGCCAGCTCAACTTCTGTCCAGCTAGTTTATACTAAGAGCTGGCTAAACCATGCAATGAAAATGAATTCACTCCCAATTTAGTCTTGGTTTTCTGTCCCTCTGATGTGTGAGTTGACCCTGATTTCAACAAAGGCATTATTTATTCCTAGGTATTCACTGCATAGATCTTGTAAATAAAGCTTGTAAATTGTTTGCTTTGACTATTTGCTGCTTGTGAGATGTAGATGTATTATTATGTTTAATCAGAGCATGCTTGGAAGCAGAAGTATTTTTCATGAATAATAGCTTTATCCAAATATAATGAATGTGCTTCGTCTGAATTCAGTGGATTTTGGATTAGGTCCGAAATGAATAGCATACAGAAAGCATCAGTGAGGATTTATTTCAGTGTGTGCATTTCTTTTTTTTTTTTTTCTTCACCTTAAATACTGTCATATCTTTCACCTTCTTAGATATAGGATCCAGACATACCTGTAACTTTGCTAGTGGCTTTCACAAATAACTGAGAAGTTGAATGACTCAAAAATTTAAAATCCAGAATTTATTATGATCCTACTGCAAACGCTACTAAATAGCAGTGCCTGTTTTGTGGTAATTTTGAGCCATCACATGGGTAAATACATAATATTGAGAAATATTTAGAGGGGGTTTCTGCTTAGAATATGTAAAATTGATGTCTTGTGCTAGATGAAAACAGTGACATTGGGAAACATCAGCCAGCCTCAAGAAGTAATGTGCACCCCACTTTCAGTTGCTTGTAATTTTGTCAGGCAAAATTTTTCCAGCTTGAAAGGAAGTTCATTATTGTCTGTTTTGGATCAGTTTCAGGGAAAGTTAGTCAGAAAGCCCAGTGAGAAACAGTGGGTTTTTTAAGGCCAAAATCAAATGCTCCTATGACGATCTTGTGTAGCCCTTTGAAATTTGGCAGGTATTGTGTCCTCATTCCAGTGATTCACTTGTTGTCTCACAGAGAATAGGCATGTGTTATTTGGATAAATACTATAAATATTTGCAGGCTTAGGAGGATAGAGCGGGGTTTTCTGACCATGCTTTGAGCATGGTGGTCGAGCAAATGAGCTTCAGCAATACGATCCAGCCTAAAGTACTCCAGCCCGATTACAATGTGGCTGAACATGCTTTAGTTCAGGGTTGAACAGGATTTGTCTTTTTCTCTTTAAATAAATACTTGGATTGGGTTTTTTTTTATTGTTTTGGGGTTTTTTTGTTTGTATGTTTGTGGGGTTTTTTGTTTTTTGTTTGTTTGGGTTTTTTGTTTTGTTTTTTTTTGGGGGGGGGGGTTGGTTTTTTTTTTTTAGAACAAAGGTTTAGGGACTTAAATTCTGTCTTTGGCAAGCTTGCATCAAGTGTCTGCATGCGCAGACAGTCATTTTTTTGCCTCAAATCTGTGGCCAGCTCATGGTGTTGTTGCAGGGAGATGAGCAGGGCTAAGACTGATGGGAAGAATAATTGAGGGTGAAAAGAAAACAAAACCAGGAGCTGGGATACAGAGAAGTGGGTAGGTCCAGGAGGATCTTTGAATTTGTTGCAAGTTTCAAAATTTCAGTTGGACCATCTGTTTGCTGTACTCATGTAACTTCCCCTCTTTAGTAAACTTGAGTGGAAGTGGAGCCACATGGAAACATCAGTGTATTTAGTTCTACTAAAAAAAATAGGATTAGATGACAAGGAAAAAGCCTCCGGACTGGTGGTGGTCTCTCTGAAATCTAGGTTCCAGAATGCTTTGGGTGCTGTCTGGAAGTTTTTATAGCAGAGAGTAGAGACTTTGCAGACAAGGTGGGGTGGGCTCTCCTGTGGGCAGCTCCTAATGAAGATGTCTTTCTTTCCACTGTAATTTGGATCATGTTCTTCACAGATTTATTTTTTTTTAATACTATTGTTTTTCTGAAGTGTTAGACACACAGAACACCCACCCACCCCCCCTTTTAGTAGTTTTTAATGAAAAAGTAATAATAAAAAAAAGTCAGTTTAGCTTTACAGGAATTAAACTTTTCTAAAATACTACTGCCTGGCATGCAGGATATGAAACACTCTTTGTGTATAATGTGTTTTGTTTCATTTCTGTTGGTCACTAAGAAACCTGCTTGGAAATGACAGCCTCTTCCTAAATAATGGTTTCCTCTTTAGAGCAGCCACGTTTGGAAATAAGTAAGATCTCGATGTTCATGAGCACTGTTTCCTGGGATGTTTGAAATGGCAGCCTGTCTTTCAGACATACTGAGTTCATATGCAGTAGGTATTGCCTGCAGAGGTGATAAATCTATCAACTCCCACCACATGGGGTATAAGGAGAACTTGCTCCATATTCTCTATGCTAGTTCTTCTATGTTCTGTACTGCCTAAGTTTTATTCTTGCGACATCTCACACTTCTGGGTTTTAACAGTTTCTACAAACAAAAGAATTTGTTCAGCATGTACTTTACATGAAACTACTGTTTTGTTTTTTTAACAAGGAGTGGGCTGATACTCTGAATTCAGAAAAATATGAACCTCTTTTTTTTTTTTTAATGCAAAGCATGTAAAGCTATCAAAAGATTCCATGTCTGATAGACAGGAACCTTGAGCTCCCTTCCAAAGTCAATTTATACACTTTGTTCCTTAGGTAATTGCCACAACTGGAGTAAACCTGATCCCATTGAAATCAATGGAATTTTTCCTATTGGCTTTGCCAGCAACTCCTTCCTTTACTTTGTATCTAGAATACAGTAGACAGAATACTTTAGAGTATAATACTCTGCATTTTGGGTGTTCTTTTTTCCTTCTGCTGCTAAGGAGATTTTACATTTACTTACGCCATGGATTAAAAATGTCATCGCAAAGCAATCACCAGTTTTAATGATGTGTGATTATTCATAGCTTTCTGAAAATGTCATAAATAGTTCTACTTCACATGATAACATATGCTTTCTAAACAAATACCAATGAACTACCTTGATTTGCAGTTTCTTACAGTAGAGTTACAGGCTCCTGAATAAAGAATGAAAACAATATTTAAAATAGCAAGAAAAATACAGGTACAAAGAGATTAATCATTAAATAAATGCAGTTGTCTAGTCTTCAAAACTGTGGTCCTGGGATTTTGTCTATACTGCTTTGACTACTCTGGTCTGAAAAATGCCTATTTTGCTTTTCTGTATGAAATGTAGTATAGATATTAAGTATAACAGATCTCCATCCTTAAATGTTACAACAAACTGAACTCTGGCAAAAATGCTGTATTAATGCATCCAAAATAACATTTGGAGTCTAAAGGGAAGATATGGTTATCTCTGGCATTGGTATGAGTACCTCAAGCTCTGTGCCAGTGATACCAAGCTTAAACCATGCTACAATTTTATAAAGCAAACTGTCATCTCTGAACTAAAGATTACTCCTGTCATCTGGTATATATAATAAAGGAGGGTGACAGCAGTCAAACTGCTACAGAATGATAAGCTGAGAGGGAGAAATACTGCTGAAAATCATCCATGTGGCAGTGACACTAACCCTTTTTGTTTGAAAGACAATCAGTCAGAGATGGAGACAAGTAGGTGGGAGGAGCAGCAGGACATGGGGCTGTGCGGTCATTTCTGAAGAGCTCCATAATTTCATCTCCTGGGAGTTGAGGATGATGAATTAGATGTCACCAAGTGAATGCAGTATGCAGTCAGGAGTGGCAGAAAGAGCTGCTAAATGATCTAATCACTCCCAGGGGGTCAAAAGAACCTCAGCATCAAACTGCACCCTGTGCTGGATGAAGACGAAATCACCTATTACTAAATGTTAAGGAGAGAAAAATTAATCTCTTAGTTGGTTAACTATTTTGCTTGCATGCTTCAGGGAGCAGCAGCATTTCTAAAAAGCAGCCTAGTTTGGGCCAGTATTTATTTCCAGGTCGCTATACTTACAGGGTCATCTCCACATACTTCACTTGCACAATAACTTCTTCCTTGTGGGATTGAAATTTGCTCTGTTTAACAATGATAAAGCTGAAATGGGTTTTTTGTGTGTAACACAGATAACAATAAACATAGAACCAGCCTCATCAGGCTTTAGGGCAGTTGTGCTATGTGTCAGCTGTATTGTTTCTATTAAAATACCAATGCTTACCTCAGGGATAGCATCCCAAAAGAACTGTGTGGAAAACACCTCTCCTTGTCTGTCTCATCAGAGCAAATTGTAGTAAGAGAAGGTGTTTCTATTTTATAAAAAAAGTCTATTGTACGCCTAAGGCAGAAGATAAAAATGCATCACCAGCAGTCATATAATCTTCAACCAGATTTCATAGGAAAACAGTATAGGTGAAAGTGCATTGGCATTTGGAAAGCAGGATTCTGCATATGCCAACTCAGTACTGTTATAAAGCATGGATAGTTGTTGCTGGAAAGCTATAGGGAGAAAACTGCCACCAACACTCAATATGTTTATAAATAGTATGGATACCTGCAGATGATGCACCTAGCTCTCAAGAACTTAGCCTGTGTGTTTCAGCCTAATTAAATGCAAGGGTGTCTCTTATATTTGCAGTGCAGATTCTGCTAAGGACTCTTGTGACAACTCCTGTGGTGTATGTCTAGATGATGGGAAAACAGATATGTAAACCCTAGTTACATAAGCCTTTAGAAAGGTTACATTTCATTGCTTTTCACATTTCATCCAGTTCTTACTGTGGAAATGCTGTACTATAGAAAAATCATTATGCATATCAAGAAACATGAGTGTGTTGCTATCACAGGAGGAAAAATATAAATAATTATATCTTGCGATACCTCTTTCACAGCCCTAATCTCATTAATATAAAGCAATTTTAGAGATGGAGAAGAGCTGATAACAGCGTTGGACTCGTGAGAGATTTCTGTTTTCCATCCATCAGGCAGGTAATTGTGGGAGTTATGACTTTGTTAGGCAGAAATGTACATCTCTAAAGAACCGATAACTGAGCATCTCTGCTCAGCAGACAATGGAGCAGCATCCAGTAATTGAATACATCAATAAGCTTTCACATCTCGTATAACTTCAGTGCCCTGGACAGGATAGTATTAGATATAATCATATTTTGATCAGGAGAAAATAGAAGTTGGATGAAATAATATCAATTTTATTTACAGGGCAGAGAAGAAGCCATCCAGTCTGTGACAAAAAAATGATTTTTTTATCTGGCTTTGATCTGGCTCTGGGCTTTGATTTGGTGGCAAATGGGTCTATAACTCATTTACACCAGCTGCTGGGTTTTTTCAAAGCACAGAACATTAAGCAGAATCCTGCTTCAAGGAATAAATACACAATCCACATAATAAATAGTGACAAAACAAGCCCACCTCATTCTTTACAGTTTTACATTGATACAGCCTATATGCAACACTATAGATACTCAGCTCAAAAGCTGTGTATTGATTTCTGAACCCGTTGGGACAAAGACTATCTTTTGTGTAAGATGTTCAAATAAGAGTTTAAGGGGGCTGATGGGGTTGGGAATGGTTTTTCTTGAATTTTTATTTGCAACAACACTTGCAGTGTGTTGTAAGAGGAAAGATTATTGGGGAAAAACAGGAGGGAGGGCAGAAGAAGGCTTGTTTATGCTCGAGTGAAATAGGCTACTTTTCGTAGTGAGGTTGGCAGTCTGCATGCTCTGGCCGGGACTGTCAAAGGAGACAGGCTGTGCAGGGTGGCACGGGGAAGAAGCCAATAGTGCCTGTGTTCAAATGGTATTAGAGCTCCCATGGAGCAAGGGAAATGCTATCTGCTTACACAGAGCCTGAGTGTTTTGCTTCCTTGCATGAGGAAGGGCAGCAAAGAAGCAGGGTCTGATTCCTCCTTGCCAAAGACTGGCACTTTTTTCCTGCTGGCCTGGGGTGCAAGGGTGCATCAGTTGTAGAAGGCTTTGAACCCCTCTAGTCAGTGTAGAGCTGTGTCTGTGGGTCTTTGTGCTGCATGTTTTATGGAAAACTGGGGTTTTTGTTCAGACCACCCTTTAGGCAGCCCCATTAGTTTGGCTCGCTTTCTCCCAGTGCCTTGTTTAGAGAGATGCATGTTCTCTTCGACACCTGTAGCCTACCTCTTTTGTAATGACGCATTTAACCATGGGCTGTATTGTGCCCTTCTGTGTGGATAGAATGAGTGTCGTCATGATGCTGCTTCACAGGGGCTGATAGCTATGCAGGAGGAGCAAAACCTGCCTTGCATGCTGAAGAGTAAAGGCTGAGGTTTAGCCACTGAAAGCATCAAATGCTTGAGCAGTGTTTTCAGGCTGGAAGACATGTACCAATTGAGGGCTTCTTCTAAGTGTTTTCCTACACAAGGGTTCATAAACACAAGATTTTTTTTTTTTTTTTGGTACATTTTATTCTGTGCTGACACTAAGCTGTGGGGTCTTACAGGAGGCAGTAGCTGAGAGATGGAATCAGGCAAATGCCAAGAAGGCACACTTAATTTGAGGTGGAATATCCCCGATAAAAATCTTTCAGATGAAACAATAGGCTTCTGTGGCTTCCAGGCAAGACAGAGCCAAGAAGGTTTTATCCTAGCACAGGTTGTGCCCTGAAGCCAGAGCACTTTATTATGATCATAAGTAGGAATTCAAAGTCAAGTTTGACAGCCCATGTTACATAGGTCTGACCAGAGGATCCTCTTAAAACACAGTGGTCTACATTATAGCATATCTAATCGTGTAAACATTAGATCATGGTTATCTGTTCCTCTGCTTTAGAGCTACAGTAATTGGACTACATCCATTTTCACTCTTTTTGTTCTCATCTCAGTTTCATTCCAGTCTGAGATGTGGATCATTATGTTATGATACAGATTATTTGCCTTGGCAGATTCTAGAGAGGAAGTAGTTCAATTGCTTGAGCTGTTTTGAATAGGCAGCATAAGTTTCTATGAAATTTTTCACACAGTTTATGATTTTTTTCAATAAGAAGCTGTGTTTGAAGTAGTTGGCAAGAGACAAATCAGAATTTAAATTTGGGAACTATAATGGAGATGCTTCTGCATCAAATCAAAGTACTGTTCAAGGGCTGAAAGTTTTTAACCTGTTAAGGCCTTTTATTTCTATGAACTAGCAGTCTGCTGGGTGACAAGCTTTGGAAGTGGAGTTTGCTGTCCCCACAGCCAGCTTGACCACTACATGAAAAGAGGCTCATCCAGTATATAAAAGGCCAGAAAACAGAATGGAAGACTCCTCTGAGTTGCTGGATGGTAGAACTACTTTTTGATTTAGTTGGGGTTTTTTTTGCTAGATTGTGGTCTTTTGTTATATAAGAGGAAGCAAATGAAATTTTCTACCGCCTGTTTAAAAGAAAACTATTCCAACCTGTTTTCCTGCATCCCCAAAGACAATTACCAAAACTAAAGATGTACTTAATTTCAGCAAGCACCAGCAGAGTCTGGGAGAACATCTTTGATACCATCAGATGATCTGTAAAAACACTCATTCAGACAGATAAAACACATGAAATCCATTGTGATCATGTCTGACCTGTGGTTCCTGCTGATGCTGAGTGTTGCAATGTAGAATAATTTATTACAGCACTGATCTGGCACATCTCTGCTTAAATCGTAATGTATTAGCTACCATGAATTCCTTAAGTCCCACCAACGGAGGTGGTATTGCAAAACAATGAATCAGATTTTTGCAAGCACAGTGTGAGTGGGTGATAAAAACTTGACTTTTGAGAGTCTTATTAGCAGGAGTGCATTTCAACTGTACATGCTCAAAAGCAATGTGCTATCACATCAGGGCTTCTGGATTCATTCATTATTGATCTACAACTTTGCTTTCATCAATAAAAAAAAATTCTCAACACTGTATGCTCACTTTTTTACATTTAAAATACAAAGTGGTTGCTCCAGGTTTTCTACCTGTCAGGATGTCCTTTCATCTCATTAATCTGTGCAACAGATTAATTTGCTTCAGAATACCCTGGGGAAAAAAAGAAATGTCAGCTATGTTATTATGTGCTAGGTGAGGGACGGCTGCCTGGCAAGGGACAGCTCAGTGATTTATGAAAAGGCTTGTGTTCCCACAGTTCCCCTTACACTTTGGTATGCTGATGTGACATTGCTGAATTCTGAGTTCCCACAAAAGGAAAAGACTTTATCTTGGCCATAAGATAAGACCTATGTCTTATTTGAAGCAAAATGTTTGGCTTTGTTTTATAGATTCTTAAAAATAATCTACCTCAACATGCATCTGAGATTGGAAAAAGATCAAGGTGTTTTAGGTTCTGTAAACCAGCAGAGAGGAAGCACTCTGTGCGTGGTGATGAAAGGCTGGAACTGGCTGCCAAAAGCAGAAGGAATAGGTCATCCCTAACCATCCCATCGGGGTGGGGTTTCTCCTCATCACCATGTTAACCTCTTGCTCTATGCAATGGGAATTCATGTTAGATGTTGGGTTAAGGTGTCAATTTGCATTTGAGAGAACAGAACAGGTCTGGAAGATTGCTGCCTCACCTACCAAGGAGGGGGTAATTTTAATTTGGGTACAGGAGTAAGTAACATTGCTGGAGTTTGAGGCATGAATAGAGGAGGTTGTCTAGGAGAGTCTTAGACATACTGCCTGCTTTTCATTGAGTCCTCAGCCAAGTCATACACAGCAGTTAGCAACTGAGCCAGCCAGACACATGTACACCAGTTCCTAAAGTCCTGCAGGGACTTAGTATTCATCTACAGAGAGTACCTTAGAGCTTGTAGTAGCCAAGATTAAATAACATCAACTTAAATAAGGTGAATAATCCCTATAAATAAAATTCCCTTTAAATAAACTTCAGAGGCTTTTTTTTTTCCTTCCCCCCGTCATGTTTTTCTTAAGTTATGGGAAAAACAGGATGTGTGGTTTAAAAGCTGGATTCTAGCTCAGATAATTACAAAATTTCTGACCATTTCTAGAATTTAATGAACATGCTTTCTGAACTAACAGTTTATATGCAGAGTTTAAAATGGCTTGAAATTAAAATTTAAAATAGGACATTAATCCAGGAAATAAGTCTTAACAGTGATAATAGTAATACTGCATTGAAATTGGTTGAGAAATCATTGAGCTGTGGACATAATTAATAGTTTCAATAGCTGCATTAATACTGTTTTCATGCTAAACATTACAGTGATGTTTATTTTCTCGTCTCTAGCCACATGTTTTATCAAGGCACCTACCTTTATTCGTGTTTTAGGTCATCTGGTACATAAATCAGCACGACTTTTAAAATTCGTTTTGCTTGGAATGATCGTAATATGGCAGGTGAATGATCAGCTTTGCTTAGAGATGTATTCTGTTAGATTAGTTTCATGTTATTGATTAGTCTGTAGTTGACATAATTTTTTTCCAATGTAGTGAATAAGCTTGAATAAACTGGATGCTTTTTTAGCTTGATGGGGATTTTAATCTCATTTCTGTCTGCGTTAGATGATACAAGTACCCTAAAAATACTGGTTCAATTTAGTCTGTATTTTGCCTAAAATTGCTTCAGACTAAAGGACAATCTCTAAGTAGCTATCTTACTTTCTACTTAGTGAGTAGTTTAAAGAGTTCATTTTTGTAAATTAAAGGATGTAAAGATCCTTGTAGATGAAAACCCAGTTACAATATTTTTCTATAATTACCCTTGTTACTCATTCTCAGAACTGCTTTGACACCTTTTCCTTTTTATTTCAGCACATAGCAAAGTCATGTTTCTTTTTAGCCTTGTTGACTGCAGAAAAATAAAGAAAATCACAAAAGTCCAGGCTTCTTTTAGGAGAAAGTAGACTAAAAAAAACCCCTTTTTTGCAAGGCCAGAGCTTGCAGTTTTTTTAATCTCCTAGAATTTGCAATTTTAAAAAATATTTATACATATTTTTTTACTTACACATAGAAGTAAGAGGCATTTGGGGGCACCAGATGACAGCACTAAAGGGCAGGTGCCCTGTTCTCTGTAAGCACAGATCAGTTGTCAGTCTGGGATTTCAATGGAAATGCCTAGGATTTTAGGAGCTACTGAAATTCTGAGGAATCTTTAGAACACGAAAAGTAAAACCAGCATCACAATTATGTGCTTAATTGTTACGTATTTGCTGGGAAAAAAAAAACAAAACAACAAAACCTCCAGATTTAGATTGGATTTGGATTTATAATCTTCTTTATCACTCTGTAACTGGTCATGTAAACACCAGCCACAGAAATGCAGGAGTTATCAGGGGGGAAGCTTTTGCTACACACACCTCATAATGAGGTTCATGTCTATACACCAAGTCAGTCCCCACCCATGCTGCTAAGAGATGCTACTAAATTTTTATATATGTTGTCTTGTGATACTTCAAAGGGGAAAGTGATTTTCAGCTCTAGTGTGTGGATTTCCCTTTTGAGGCATGAACAGTGTAACATGCTTCTAGTTAAACTGCTATTTATGCACACAGCCAGGCATGCACACAGTTAAAAATTAAAATAAGCACCTGTCTATTATTTTTAATTACATTTTTCCAGACTTGGAACAAAAAAAATAAAATATCCAACCATTTTGACCCTGATGTTAATTGTTTCCAATAACAACGGTACCACCTGTCAACTGTAGCAGAAAACATATGCTCAGTACAATAGGATGCAAACCAAGTGCTGCACAGCTCATCCTCAAAAGCTACTCTCATACCATTAATCTTTCTCTAATGAACATATAGCAAGTATTGCCAGAGTATGGTTTTAGTATTCAGAAAAATGTATTTGCTATCTGGTGTGAAAAACACATTCTCCATACATAAGCACTCTGCAAATTATTTCTGTGCACGTGAGTCAGGAAATTAAAAGTCTTGATTTTATGGTGAAAATTCTCTTTTGTCTCTATAGAGAGGGGAATAATTGTCAAGGATGTCTGTGAAGCTGGGATTTAATTCTTCTCCAAAATCACTCTAATTTGATTCTCTTTATGTACCATTTTACCCAGAGGCTCAGAGTGAAACATTTTTATTACATGGTTGTGACTAGATAACATCTAGAAGCATGTGTACTTGGTAGGTCACCTGCCTCTGTAAGGAAAAAGCAGGGTTCAGTTCCCACTTACACAGCAAGAGCATTTTGGCCAGAGGTAAATAATTTCAGATGTACCTTTCTCCTTCATCAGCAAAGGTGAAACCTTACAGAGAGATCAGACTTGCCTTAAGTGTATTAAATATAAGATCATCACTTTAAGAAACAAAATTCTCACAGCATAAAAAAATTGTTCTTGTTTTTTATTGTCCCAATTTGTGAGGCCAAGTAGAGAAATGGCAAATGGGGTAATCCAGTAATGGAAGAAGTAGAATAGCAGATAAAGTACATTTCAAAAAAAAAAAAAAAAAGAAAAACCCCTAGACAGTCTGGTTTTAAAGACTGTGCTAACTCAATGTGCTAGTGTAGCACTGAGTGCATTGGGATTTAGGTATTGATTTAAGGGATCTTTTGATTCCAGGATGATCTGATGATAAAATGAGCTTTGAAGTTTTGTTTGCTCCTGTTACCATCACCACTGTCTTTCCTGTTACCATCACCACTGTCTTTCTTTTGTAGCAATGCTCTGAGAAAGTGTGTGTGCATTTTCAGAAGCATTCAGCCCCTATAGATATAATTGTGGTTGGGAAAAGGGACTTTTCTGCAGCAGAAAATGTGGGAATGTGTGCACTCAGTGGTGGTTAATGGAGGTGGGCTGCGAGGGTACCTTCTGTCTCTCAGTGAATTGTTGCCCTTATGATTAAAACCTGAATGGCCTCTTGCAGTGATATGAGAATGTGCAATAGTAATCAACTGAACTGCATTTTTGGAGGTTACTTTTGACCAACACTGAGTGAATTTTCAATAGGTAGTAAACTATTCCACTGCCTCTTGGATGATGGAAGTTGTTTTGATTAGGGAATAAAACTAAGAATTTTTTCTGTCAAGTATACTCGATTTCTGAACACTGCACAACTCATTCATAAATACATGTCCTTTGATTAGGTAAGAAGCTTTTGAACAGCATTTGTTGATGGACATTGATCAGCAGCACATGCAGGAATAGTGCTGTGTAGGGGAAGACATCTTATTTTTATACTGATCATGATACATCTGGTGTAACAAATAATAAAACGTAAGGTGTTGTTAAAGCTTCAGAGCAAACAATGGCCAAGTTCATGCTTTATTCGGAGTCATAAGTTACATTTTTCCAAGTCCTAATTATGTTTCTTATGCTTTTTCTACTGCTGGAGCTGTGGAAGAAGCTGACACCAGGTATATACAGCTGTCACCACAGCTCATTTCTTACGCACTGATCTGCATCCTGGTAATGGCACAATCTGAAAGGATTTCACACTGCTGTATTTTACAACTCAGTTAAAATGCCCGCTAAGAAATTCATAAAGCATAATGTTCACATTCAGTAGCAGCTTAATGAAAATTTCTGTCTGTATTGCAGTAGAAATCCTGTATTTTATCCTTTACTTAACACATTCTCTGTGTGGAAGTTCTCTAGATGTTAATACACATGAGCCAAGGGCAGATGGATTCAGTTTCTGTAGTCATCAGCTAATTCTCTTTTTTTTTTTTTTCTTTTTTTTTTCTCTTGTTGTTCCTCATAGATTTTTCCAAGAGAAAAATACTGAATTTGCAATGCCCTTTGCTCCCTGTTATCCCAGCTCAACTAACTTTAGAAGCCTCAATGCACACAATTTATGTTTCTTTAATGAGTTTGTAAAGAGGAGCACTCACAGGCTCATATCAGTCAATCCATACCATCATTCCAAAAGCAGAAAAAACCCGTCCCAAGTACATGCATATTGCTGTGCATAACTGTATTTGTCCAACAGTAATGTTATTTCAGGCCAACTAACCCCAGCCCCCCCACCTAGGATTTAACTCCAGAAATTGCCACATCATACTAGCACAAGTTATTTACTTTCTGCTTATGGCATAGACTCAAGGGATGCATGACTTCAATTGTCCCTGTTTGCCACCTGAACTTTAGAAACCTATCTGTACTTCTGGTTGGAAACCTAAGAGAAGGAACTGTAATCTCTTAATCCTGGATTAAGCACCTTCTGTATCTCTAGGATGACATCCCATGTTAACATTGCAGCTGTGAACTTTGTGAACTTAGCCCTGAGAGACAACCTGGCACTTTGTCTATTAATGCAATTGTCCAAAACTGCATTTTAAATGTCCCCTTCCGGAAGCAGCCTTGTATCTGTTGGCAGACTCAAGAAATCTACTGACATCTGTGACTTGCAAAGATTTCTCCATTTACAGTGTAGGCTATGGAATTGACCTTTATCTACTTGGTATCAAGCATGAGCACCCATATTATCTTTAATAAAATATATATTGCAACAAACAATGGCACGGCATAACAGAAAATGTTCTGCTGAAAGATGCTGTCCCATTTTTTGAGTTCATCCCTTTGTGTACCCAACTGCCTTGGAGGTGATGCAAAAGGCTAAGAAATGAGGTTTTGTTTAGGAATGGATACAGAGTGAAGTCAGCTCTGGATACGAATACTGCAGTTGCCACAAGACAGGAAACAGCTTCTCTAAGAAGGAAAAGACAAAGAACAAAAACCACATGGGGGGGGGGGAAGAAGAAGAAGAGAATATTTATATTTCTCTTTAAAATCAACATAATGTAATAGGGGTTTGTCCAGCTAGCAATAAAAAAAATTAAAAACAACACCAAAAAAAAAAAAAAACCAACCCCAAAACAAAAACCTAATAATCCTTTTTCCTTAAAGCCAACTGTGAAAAGCTGTTATGAATTGTCTTTGTGTATTTAAGTTCTCCTGTTCTGCAATATTCTTCATGTCCTACATAGTGGTATTTTCTGGTGCCTGAATCAATATTTTTTTCAGTGATCAAGTGCTTTGCTATGGAAAGGCTTTTAGTACTGTTATGAAGCAGTCAATAACCATGACTGACCTTTCAAAACTCACAGGCCTTTACTCCAGCCACTTTGAAAAAGTGAATCTATATAATCTACTTGGGTATGTTGATAAGTGGGCTTTAAAAAGAGTATGTAAACAGCAACAGAGACCTGGCCTTTTGGTGGAGCCTCTTGTGTAAAATGGGAAGGTTTCCTTTGAGAGTAATGTGGCTGTCCCATGCAGAAGCCAATGTTTGTTAGCATAGGTGATGAAAGTCTGGGAAAACCCATCTCCTGTTGTTACTAGACCCATGCTGTCTCAACACTTTATTTTGAAAACTAAATTTGCTAAGTGGTTTTGAAAGAATTTATGCCCATTCCTGGAATATTCTGCTTCAACTATCCTGAAGACTTCTTCAGGGTGTTTAAGCATTTCCTTTTATCAAGGCAGTTGTTGGTGCCTCACAGCAGCTGAAGAGAGTGGAATACATACCTGGGATGAACTTCTCCAGCGCATGTGGTCCCAGTGGCAGCTGGATGCTCTCCCTTTCCTCAGAAGTGGATAGGAGGAGGTATTGGAAAGGCAGAGCAGAGCTCAGGACCTATGGAAGGAAATAAGGAAAGAAGGTGCTGCTTCTGGAAGTGGGACAGATTGCAGGGGAACAGACTTTTATTGCTTGTGTGCCTCAAACAAAATGTAGAAAAACAAATTCCTAAAAAGGATAGTTTCTCCTAGGCCACTGGCTCTTAATTTGTATTTTTGCTCTAAATAGGCATACAAGGTTTAAAGGACTAAATTTTGATTCTGCTGGGCAAATGGACAGCAAGCACAGAGGATTACAACTGCCCAGTGAAAAAAAATATTAGCAACACTTTTGACTGTGCTACCAAATTGCCCCCAACAGGTCTTTTCATGGACTGTCTTCCTTCTGCACCAGATTTTCCATTGTCCATGTCTACAATGTTCCCATAAAAGGACTCCCCATTTATACCTCTGTCTGCAGCCTTGGCTTTGCCACTGGTTTACAGTCTCATCAGCTAGAAATTTTTTATTTATTAAGTGATTCACATGCAAATGTGTATGAAGAGAAGGGCTGGGAGAGAGCACTATCCATAGGCTGCTAGGGAAAATAAACCTGCCTTAACAGCAGCAAGAAAGGCTTGACAGCTTCCCAGGCATGGAAAGCAGAATTATAACAAGATCCCTGCTCTAAGAAAACTCTGAAGTACTTTCTTCATAGCCTTCACTTCACCCTCCATGCTTCTGTCTTGCTTTGAGATCTGAATAATTATTTATCATGAACAACAGATATGTTTTCAGAGAAAAACATTTTATCATGGCTGTCTCTTCTAGAAATAGCACATTTCTTCAAGGGGTCTTGCAAAATAAGGGTGGGGTTTTTTTCTTGCTAGTGAAATGCTGATTTACTGATGCTGAAAGCATCATGCTTGAAAACAGCTTATTTCAGTAATATTTCACAGTGGCAGGTACACAAGTAAAAGGGAATCATCATATTAGATATTAGCAGTAGGTATTTTATTGCTTATGCCTCCTGTAAAATCAGACTCATGTTTTGCACAGCATAGAATAGGTATCTCCTTGCAGAGAGTCTATTGATTAATGGTCTGTTAGCCTGCCATTTACAAGTGGTGACTTTGCTGCAGCTATATTGGCTGGATTTGCTTTCAGGACATAATTAAAGAGAAAATAAAATATTACTGGAGACATTACTGAAGCAGTGGCATTTTCCACGCTCTCCTTTCAAAGCTCCGATAATTAATTGATATCTTATTATTAGATTATTATGAATGATGGACTAAAGTATGAATTGCAACTAAACCTACAGCATTATCAACCAACACCCTAGCTCAATGGTTCATAAACCAGTTGTTTAATTATCTTAACATAACAGATAATAACTATATAAAGTGGCTCATTCCTTATCACCTAAATAAGCTTTTTTGGAAGAGAGGAAATTTTTTTGACTACTCTTTCTAGAAAAGTTTTCCCATCTGCTTTCTTTTGTGCAAGTTGCTGGGTATAATACTATGAGCTTACATGGGAGATATGTTTTCAGAGCATATACATAAGTCATTTTCATTTAAACTCAATAGCCTTATTTTTCTGCTGCTGTTTTGTAAGTTCACATCAAAACTTTATATCTAATTTACCTGTATAAACCTCTGAAAAGCAGAATTACAGGAGTCGGGAAAGGCATCTTTGAAGGGCTTCCTATGGTGGCTGTTGCTAAGGAAACCTTCATATTACACCAGGTTTTGAAATGCCAGTAGCATCTGAAATACACAGCTGAATCTCATACATTCAGACCAAAATTAAGGGTGACAGGTAAGGGGGTATAAGTCACAGTGTGTCCCAGTTATGGAGAAATAACAGATAGAAGTTGGATGCAAGAAGTACACAGAGATTCATAATTTTAGGTACTAGATGATTTATGCTCCTGAGATTTTTAGTTTCTGAGTGGAGGAAAGCTGCCTGAGTTTGCTAAATGATATATTGACCTAGACATAAGTGACTAGCTAGGGGTCATATCAACATTTGGGTGCAAAGGGAGTTTAAGTGCAGACTAGTGCATGTTGTTAATTAATGTTGTAGTAGAATTGTGCAACATAACTGAGGAAGGCTCACGAAGTGGGACAATTTGCATAGATGCTACTAATGACATAATGTGTTTTGGTATGGGGCCGTCCATTTGATACTTGAATTGGTCTTCCTTTCATTCTCCTCCCATTTACCTGCTTATTTTAGATGCATCTGTTGTGTGGGAATGGGCATTATGTGGTGGGCCATGCATTACCCTCATTTTGCACACAGCTAAAAAATGAAGGGCCTCAGCTTCTAGTGATGGCTCCTCCTTTCCCTCCAGACAGCACTTTCTTCCATGGGCTTTTCATAGCCTCGTAAGACCTGTCTTATGGACAGAGGACAGCACACCTGGTCCAGGGCTGTGGTGTTACTGGTGGCCACTCAATTCCAGAGCATCCTGGCCTGGCCCCTCAAAAGACAGAGAATTCTTGAATCAGTGACTTGCAATTGAAGTGCTATTTCTATTATCCTTCTGCACCTGTCCTCTGCAGACCCTGAGCATAAGCAAGTCAAAACATGTCCAGAAAAAAGAGAGGACTTTATCAGTTACTTAGAAAGAACAACTGTTTACTTGTGTAAAGCAATCATACTTGTATGAGAGAGCACCTAGACGTGTATTTACAAGAAATCTTTTTAAAACTAGCCTTAGTGGCTTAACAAGGAATCAAACAACTACCTGCATATCATCTGCACATGTAAGCTCTAAGTAGAAGTTTGCACTGAGCTAGGAAACAAAACTTCTGCTGGTTTGAGAGGTAACAGATTTATCTGATTGGAAAGTAACTGTCAGAGACATTTTAATTTTTTTTTAATTTTAAAAAGAGTTTGAGGTGTACTTTCAAATACATCCATGAAACTGGATGATCCTGTTTCCAGAGTGTTTGTAGACCAGGTTTATTGATCTTGGGGAAGTTTCACTATCATGGAGTTAGAAATAACATCTCTTCCACAAAGGATGACAATTCAGGTTCTTCAGAAACTGTTTTCTGTCCATTGTTTCCCCCTGAAATATCTGAACTGTTTTCTTAGGTATAGCATTGTGTCAGTGTGCAAAATGCCCCAGTAGAGCCTGTTCATTTAAGTACCAAGTTACTGGGCACATGGTGCTGCTCACAAGGATAAATAGCAATAAAAGCTATCTTAGAACATTATAACTAATTGTATACATTTTTATCTTTCCTGTTTAATTTCCTTTTAAATATCACTTCACATAAACAAGCACCAAAATAAAATTCATGACAGCTGAGAAGTGTGGCAAATTCTCAAATATATTTACTCTACACAAAGGTTGAAATGCATGTGATATGAATATAAATTTCAGGGACTTGTAAAATCAGAGATTATAGCTGCTTTGTAAAATGTGGCAACAGATTTGGGGTTCTGTGCAGGGAATTCATATTTATCTCTTAGATGTATAACTAACCATTTATATGTGCAAGTAGCTCACGTTATACTCCTACAAATTGTGTAAAAAAACAGTGGTTTTCATCCATATTGTGACTTCTAACTTTAAAAGCTTGGGTGTTTGCATCCTGCAGCAGCATAGATCATATTTTGTTTCATACCAGTGTAATCAAACTAATATTTTTGCTACTTCTAGGAACTGCTTTTTTTTTTTTTTTGGTTTGCTATCAACATTCCTCTGCAATGGTATTTCTCTCCTTGAAAAGCTAAAAATAAATTGTAACACTGATCTGCTGACTGTGAAAAAAATGTTGCCCAGGCAACCTGATCTATTTCATAACTTTGTGGCTTCAGCCATCTGATGACTCTAATAGGTAAAACTGTAAAATATTCAACATTTCCATCCTACAGGAATTCCCTTCATTAGGACCAAGTTTTTATTCAGAATTATGATGAAAATGTTTTTCCTTTGGGGAAGAATGGGCAAATTTTGTTTTGGGGATGAAGAAAGCAAAATTTTGGTCATTCTTTCCAAAACAAAATGGAAGTGATCTTTAACTGGGTGGGGAATTCAGAGTTTACTTCTCTGCAAAGGGGAGAAACAAAGCATTTAAAGCCATGAGGCTGGACTGTGCAAGGTCTGTCCATACCTCAGAGTAGCCCAAACAGTTTGCACCCGGGATGCTCATTTTGGTAGCAAACTAACGTAGTGATTTCTCAGGCCATCTCTTGTGTGAGCCTCCCTCCATTTTCCATTTCATGCAGTAACGCTTCTTGGAAAACTCCAGTTAAATCTCTTCCCACTTCCAAAAAATTAGGCAGAAAGCAAGCTTAAGAAATATTGCAGTTTAAATTGTGATTTCCAAAGCACTGAGGATTTATGCCATGAGAACCAACCACAGGCTCTCAGATGTCACCATCAATGAGTAAATGCCCATTGATTTCAAGAGAACTAGATGAGCCAAAATCCACCAGTTTCAGCTGGTGCACAGAGCTGCACTTCTAGTAAGGGAAAATACTGGTAGTTGAAGTGTCAAGAATAACGCCCCTTTTTTTTCTGGAAGTAGATTAAAGAAGCAAGATTAATACAACATGTAACACGTCCTGAGAATTTACTAGCTAGTTATCCACCTTATTAACAGCAAGAATGAAATAAAGCTCAATTTAATTCTGCATAGTTTATTCAAAATAAATAAATGAGCAGGCAAAGATTCCTGTGTTTATACATATTTCATAGAGGCTTTTGATAAAAAGCAGAACTAACCATTTAAGTTAATTGCATCCAAATAAAGAACTATTTCCCACGGCTACTGAATAATACAACATTGGTTTTGTTCTACTGGGTTCAAAAACAAAGGCATTTCATAGTAGTTTGGGAGGTAAGATGTAAAAGCCTTTATTTATATGTACCAGGGAGGAGGGCAGAAGGAATATAATTACAATATGCCATTTCAGACAAGACTTGCTAAACCTCAAAGATAGTGGGAGATAAAAGTGGCTTGAAATGAGAATATCCAATAAAGGGGCTTTAAAGAGTTAACATTACTGCCTGTACAGTAACTGCATTAAGATTTCTGTAACCAGAGTCAGTTATGATTTTTTTGTATTGATAGCTTGTATCGTGAAGTATGAAATTCCCCAAAGAATCACTCTGTACAGTTAGTATGAGACTCTATATTGCTATGTCCTCCTGGGAGCTGCAATTGTTTCTAACAAGGCATCAAAAAGTAAAATGCTGAAAATTGGGTTACACACACACTTTCCATAATACCAGGAAAACAAACAGGATGTTAGAAATTTGTACCATTTCTACAAACCTCAGCATATCTCAGGACACGGTGGCATGCGTGCTTTTGTTGCTTACTTATGCCGTTTGATACTCAAGGATCTGAATGCTGAAGCTGTTTTACAGGAGCTACTGGTAAGAAGATGATAGTTTTTTAAGCAGAAAGGAGAGAAAAAATGTGGGAGAAAACTCTTGTCAATAAGCTTGCTTCTGCAGGCAGTGTTCTCTTTTGGCAAAAGAAAGTTCTCATATTTTAAGGTGAACTGTTGAATCACTAGAGCCAAGTTTGTCAGCATGAACAGTATGTAGCTCAACCAATTTTTCTTGTAGTTAGGGGTTGTATACAATCCTGTTCCTCAGCATCTCAGTGTTGTGCCTATTTCTCATCCTTTAGTTTCCTTTTTAAAACCACACTGAAGAATATAGTTGTTAGCCCCCACTTTGCAAATGTTATTCTGATCATTCACTTTAGTAAATCACAGCCCAGTGAAATCATCATTATTAGCCATCCATTTGATTGTTCTGTTGGATGCCAACATGGTGTTGTATGTTGGCCTGGGAACTCCAACTAAGAACCAAAAAAACCCAAAACAACTTGAAAGGCCTTTATTCCTCACAGAAAACATCTGGTGCTTTGGGCTGGTCTGCTGAGATGGAAGCAGGCTTTATTCATATACTCTGTTGCCTCAACTGGAGATAAATTATACTTACAGAAAGACTCTTAATTAAAAGGTGACAGAAAATTTCACTTGCAGAGTCCTGCAGCATAATAAAGCATACTCACTACTAAAATTTAACAGATTGTCTGTAACATTTAAATCAGTGTTTAAAAAAACCACTAGCAGTACAACTGTTTAATCAAAAGTATTTTTTAACACTGTGTTCATTTTTGGAAATATAGATTAGTACATCAATTCTTACAAAAGGGCAGAACAGAAATGTAGAGATAAACACAGTTAAAGTTTCAGCTGGTTTTCCCACAGAAGCATGCAACTGTGAGCTTGGCAGTTAGCAGGCTGGTGTGAGTGCTGACATTACTCACAGCCAGAGAAGCTTAGCCCCACTGAAGCCAGTACATTGAATTATAGGAGGTGACTCTGTTCTAGTAACTTCTGGTGGTGTATTTTTCCTTTCTCTGGCAGTATGTTTAAAGACAATTAAGGCTAAGTATGCTGTTGCTCTGATCCTGAATATGGAGACAATATATATGAGATCTGTCCTGACTTACTAGAGAAGCAGTCCTTCACACATCTACCAGAAGGCTCATGGCACACTGCAGAGTATTTCAATCCAGAAAACATTGGTTATTTTACAATAATGTGCAAAGCTGTATTTTAGATAGCTTGGGAGAGCTATCCCCAACATGCACAAATTAAATTCCATTTCAATCAGAGCGATTAGGTAAGTGTAATTTTTGTTGATATTCAACAAGAAATACAGATTCACTCAGCAAAACAGTAAAATATTTATGACATTGAGGAGGTAGAGACAGGCTTGCAAATAACCACAGTTCTCAACTAATTAGAATCAACTTGAAGTAGCTAGCCCTACTTTCAGCAGGTGCAAATGACCCAAACTTAGAAGCCTCTGTTTCAAACAGTTTTTAAATAGAGCTTAGAAATTATTATTTTTTTTTTTTTCCAGAGGGTAAGAATCTCTTCCCATCTCAAAGAGATGGATTTTATTCATAGAAACCAGAAAGAATAATAAATAAAACCATTTTAGAGAAACAGATCTGACCAGCCCCAGGGGACATTTCAGGTCCACTGTGGTTGCTAATTCTTTGTAGTTATCTGAATGACCCTAAAATATAGAAATTAGCATTAAAAAATTACAGAACCAAAGAAGAATCACACACTTGTGAGACCACAGACAGAAACTGTTGTGTTGTTCACTACTGACTTTTATCTTTTGTCTTACTGATTCTTCTTTTAGAGGTGATGTATAAGCTGCCTTCCAAGGAAAGGGACAGGGTGATAAAAGCAGGAGTAATGTTTTCCTTCCTTTGGGCTCTCATTTAGTTTGTAGGCAATACTGCTGTGTTGAAACTCAGGACTGAATGCATAAATTTAATTTCTCATAGAATTCTTGATCCTTTTAAAGATTTCCAAGCTGCAGAGAAATGTAGAAATTGCTGTTTTGAGGAATGCGTCAGAAAACTCATAGGTGTCTATCTGATTAGATTTAAGGACACTTGTATTTTTGTAATTAGCACCTGCCAGTCTTCACGGTGTTTTATGAGCTTCACAATAGGAATACAGGGACCCTAAACTGGGTTCACTAACCAATGGCTATATTGTCTAATTTAAACAGCAGATCTAAAGATTTCAAACCAGTGAAAACATTATATGGAGAATTGTTGGCAATATTTTGTTATACGTTTTCTGCTTTTATCTGACTCACCCCACAATCCTACAGCATTCCCATTTGTTGCCCTGGAGCAATCTTCTTCCAGATCTTCGCCTTCTCCCAGACAAAGGCCTTTTTCATTTCATGTGTTCCTTCAGTCCAGTTAACACCAGTTCCAGCAGCTTTGAGAGGTATCAGAAGTACAGTTCAGAGTAGCTGGATCGGAAATATTTGCCAGGAGTATTCTTCAGGTGCTATGGTCCATATCCTGATAAATCAGCATTGGATTACCTCCATGTACTTAATTAGCAAAGAGCTTATCCAGAAAAAATACTCTCTCCATAAATTATCACAGGTACCTTTAAGCATTGTGCCTGCTCTTCTGATTAACTGCTTGTCTCTCTCCATTTTGGACTGCAATGTGCTTATTTTAGTTCTTTCATCTCCTTTTCCACTGAAAATTGGAGCACTTCATGCTGTTTTCTTTTGTACGCCAGCTGTAAGCTTTGGCCCAGGGCTCTGGCTGACAGGAGCTGACACTCAGGCTGTTTAACCCCACTGAACTGAAGATACCATAATATTCCAGCTGAAGCAGGAGGAATTTCAGCAATGTAAGAAACAGCACTGTATGTATGAAAGCACAACGTGGTTAAAGCTACTCAATCCCTTTGGGACTCTTCAGAGTAAACGTGCTGCTCTTTACAGCTGTACTTGCTGAAGCAGCCCAGAAGGATGCTGAAGGTACAAGTAACAGCTCACAGGCACTGAGAGTGCTGGATGTGCTCTCTTCATGTTTATGAACACACCAAGAATGTTTTGTTCTATTTTCAGTTAATAGTTAGGATGTTTTTTTAACTTAAGAGCATGATTCCCGTTGTATTTCTTTGGGAAAGAAATGGGTTCTCTGAAGCAACATAAAGATTTCTCAGCATGTGTTCAGTAAGGAGGTTCCAATCCAGCTCCTGACTATTGTTTAAGTGGAGCCTCTTGAATATGTCAGTCATTTGCGTGCTCCTTCATCTGCTGGTCCTTAAGACACTCCATGTAGCAACTACACCAAGACTTCTCATCATCATACTGGGTTGTAGAGGATTTGGGCTTTTCATAGAAAGCTTTGGTAGGACAGATTGAAGACTTTGATCTTCAGATGCCAGTGTTGATATACCAGTGCTCTGATTCAGATTCTTGTGCTGAATGAAAATTTTTGATCTTATATAAATACAGAGCAGTGTAAAGGCCAGCTTTTCCAGCAATGAATGGACTTCCTACCAGGAAGGTATAGTTCATTTGTACAGAAACCTTAAAATCTGATGTTGGAGATGGGTTCTGATGTCAACTTTGATACTCTGCTGCACCTGCAAATGTTACTACTTTGTCTCACAATCTGTTGTAAATCCAGTGCACACATTTAGAAATATAAATCATCAAAATACTGTCCCCTATGCTGCCTCTTCTTTTTCAGTGAAGTGTTCAGGGGATGAACACCACAACAATGATTCAGGAGTTAACAAATGTTGAGGGAGCTTCCAGTCTTGCATAGTAACCAGAAGGAGCTTTCAGACTATGGGAAGGAAGATCCTTATGGCTTTAGCCTGGTTGTTCATCGAACATAGCAGAACAACCTCAAACCTAAGTGGGTTTGATTTCTGCAAGTGTGAAGGGATGATGACTACAGGCCAGCAAATTATAGGTCTTTAATTGACTTCAATGGGACTACTCAATTGTTTGAAATTAAATATAGGATTTACCAGTTGCAGACACTAAAGCACATGGTTTGAGCTTTCTTTGCTGTCAAAGGAGCTCAGTGGGCTTTTTTTGATCCCTGCCTTAATGTCTTCTGTCTAATTGGAAACATCTTCAACAGTTGCAGATCAGCCTTACTCCCCAGCAGTTGTGATGATCTCTGCCAGACTGTGCATCTCTGCAATTTTGTCTCTTTCTGCATGTACAATGCAAAACAAGAAGAAACCAGTAAAGTCATATTCACGTGTGACCTGATACAGTTTCTGTAGAGGAACTAATGCTCTTTCCTCCCTCGCACCGTATGAGCTCCTAATGAGACATTAATGAGACATTAATTGCTTATGCAAATTTGGAGTAGTAGACAATGAGAGTTGTTGTACCAAGAGTTTAAGGGCCATATAACTACTCTGGATGTTCACGTAATTCCCATTAACATTAATTGGAGTTTCATGCAGATCAGAACCTCTATCTTCAAAAGTTATAAAATAAACCATTGAATACTTTGAATGCTAATAGGCCAACTTGTGGTCATGTATCCTTCTTCTAAGTACTTTGCTTTTTATACTGGTTGCTAGAGAGTCATCTAGTGTTAAAATGCTCCAGATGGCGATAAAGGTAGTTTACAATACAAAATAATTATTTTCACTTAGTATGTCAGGAGTATATAACGTAATCCCACATCATTATAAGCAAAATACAGGGACCATATATTTTAACTCCTTGGAAACTTCTGTTTTAAACTTTGCTGGTAAAGAGGATACAAGAAAAGGTACCAAAGTTGCATTTCTATAAGTAACTCATGGAAATGTTGAAAGGAATTAATTCAGTGACTCTAGTCAGGGTCTGCTGATGAGGAACTTTGAGAACAGTTACTAAAACTGCTTGACCAACCGGCTATTTGACACATATGCTGGTAGCTCCAAGGCTATCTCGGTTGTCTGCCTTAATAACATCTCTGCTCTCATTTCCATCTCTCCCTTCTTGCTGCTCCCATGGCATTTTATTTAACACATTTCTTACAGCCCACTTCCTATGCAGCTCAATGCATCCTTGTCCATAAGAGCAATAATGCCTCTGCTTGGAGCTTGTTTTTGCCATGACAGATTGATAGACAATCCATGTTCATTCACTGCTGAGAAGCCTCATTTGGCCTGCTTAATGCCAGATCTTTTTAGGGTAAGCACTGGGAGTCCTTTGCCCTGCTCCACTGAGTACAATGTATATATATCCCCATCTTGCAGAAATGCCAGGGTCGATGAATTCAGCAAGCAAGGCACAAGCTCTCATATATTTATGAATGTTCATGTTTTGTTTTAAGCCTCTGGCCACCTGGGAGATTTTGCAGATGTCACAGGATCATTATAATGATAGAAATCCAAAGTTCAAGTTCTGACAGCGTGCTGTTCCCTCGCTGCTTATCAGCATGAGGTGATTGGCACGTCACGCTCACTCACCTGCGGACAGGGTGCTTGCAAACCTTGTCAGTCTCTATTGCCTGTTACATCCAGTCCATGCCACTTTAAATGGTTTCATCTGATTTTCAGCCTCTAGTTAGGCCCAGTGATGTAATTCCAGGAACAAATGGGTCACTGGGAACCTGAGATGTTAATGAGGTCAATTAAAATGTCCTGTAACACTAGAAGAGTTAAATAGAAGGTTTAGCAAATACATAAGATAATAAGCTATAATTGTCTGCAAATAATAATAATAATAAAATCAAAGATATTGTTATACATCAGTTAAATAATTTGAACAGGTTAAATTCTGAGTGAAGGAGGGTGCTTGGCAGCACAATCAAAACCTCATCTATAGTGCTTTTATTTAGAACAGCAAAATCGTGGATTTGCCTGATGTTTCAATGCAGTTGAGAGTTCTTAGAGGAAGAAGATATGGCCATTAACTGTTACTTTCTTAATAATAAGACCCCATTGTTAAGCAAAATGCTTACCCCAGGTGCATTGAAAGCACTAGAAATCCAGAGTTAAGGCAGCATAAAATGGGTTCTCATTGCATTGAGATGGTAATGTATGGCAATTTTGTTAACATTTTTTTTTAGTAATCCAAGCCTGTACTTACTATGTTAAGTGAAGTGAAAGACAATAGGAAAAAACCCACATATATCTGAGGAAATAATAGTACCCTCTATGGTACAGGTTGGGTAGTATCAAAAAAAGAATGAGAAGCTGTGAATTAATTTTTCTGTGGCCTTAAGACAGAGAAGAGTACTTTATTAACAAATATACATATAATATTAAATTTTTAATAATAATAATAGT